>CM073776.1:64369428-64595137 GCA_037158775.1 Hetaerina titia | reverse complement strand
TAAGAAATTACGTTCGAGCAAGTTATGTGGATCTGTAAATTTAGTTTTGGTTTAGAAGAACTGTTCCGAATACCAATTGATAGAAAGGTACACAAAAATAAACAGGGTTTTTCGATTTCGACTCCATCGAATTCCGATAAACTTTTCCCTTGGATTAAAAATAAAAATCCAAATAAACCAGGGTGTGGCAATTCAGCGCGTTAAGACGGAAAATCACCTCGAGAAGTAGTAGGAGGAAATAAAAAAGATTTCAGCTCTTGTCTCCACTACCATTTTTGTCACTTTAATTCACCCTTCGCATTGGTAGCACTCTCTCGTATTAGAAACGACTATCGGGTCGCAAAGATAAGGGGATTGATTAGGTGCCCGACCTAATCGTAATTCGGGGTCTCCAGGATTGTTTCAAGTGGCTTTGTGATCATTAGAAGAAAGTATCCTGCCCATTGAGCCAAGGTCCATTCTCAGTTTCCAAAAACCTTTTCCCATGTTCCCTTTATTTCCGACGTCCTTTCCTTAGATATCTCTCTCTCTCTCAGTCTCACTCTCTTACCAGTCCCATTTCCCCTTTCTCCAAAAACCCTGCTCTCAGGATCTCCTATTTTCTTCCCCTTCCATCCCTCTTCCCCTAACTTTCCTTCTCTTTCTCCCCCTATCTCTCTCCCTCTCTCATTCCATGAACAAATCCCTTTCATCTCTCAGGATCTCTCTCTACTTCCTTACTTTCACCGCCACTTCCTCAGCTAAATCTATCATTTACAATCGTGCCACGTAAGCCTCCGAACGATGTCTGGATGATGTAGGTGGCGATGTGTAAAGGAATAAAGGAGTATGTAAAAGGGTGGCAGCATCAACGGAGAAGGATGGAGAATGGGGAAAGGGGATTAATTGGTTCAGGGCGTGAGGGAATTAAGGTTTCCGCCACAAAGTTTCGTTCAGGGGATAAAGAAGTCCCTATTATCCATTTATCGTGGCATCTATTTCTCTCATTTTATTTCCGCTGTTTGATTGGCAAATAAGTGTCCTGCCTCAAAATTTTGATCCAATTTAAGCGATAAACCCATGTGGTAAAAAAAATCTATCAATATCAATATGGTATAAATCTTCGTTTCCAAAATTATACCAAATATGTGGTGACGGACTCTTTTAAAAATATTTACCAGAAAACTATATCCAAAGGAATAATGCACTGGATTTGACGATTTCATCTAAAACATAAAACTTCACTTTTTGGAAAAAGTTTTTGGAAAAAATTGATCATTAAAAAAATCTTACATTTTCCACCGAACTGTATGTCAATGGGGAGCTGGAATTATAGTGAAACCAAGTTGATTAACTTAGTAAACATGATGTAAGTAATCCCGTCCTGATTCACAGCACAAACTTAATCTCTTCTCTTTGAAGTTATTAATGAGAGAAATTTCTGTTTGGCTTTCGATTTAGCCTACTAGTGCAGGAAAATCATCCGATAAGCGTCAGGCACCCTCACTCAAAAAGGACTTTAAGGAAGGAATACAAGGAGGGAAGGATGGAGCGCACGGATGATTTTGACTTTCGGTTCAGTCAACTCTGGTAGCAATTAAAGTAGCACCAACCCTGTGATCTATCCAGGCGGTGACCAAGAATGCAGTGTCTATTTGGGTAGCCAATACCGTATATTAAAAATGTTGACACAGATCTTGGCGAAAAGGTAATTTTCAGAATGAAGCCTCAAAAATGTGGACGTGAAGAATGATGGAAAAAATCAAATGAAGGAAAGGAACGTACTCCAAAAGATACTAGGCATTGTGGGAGAGGATAAAAGGGAGAAAAATATGCGTATTGAATGAAGAATGAGAAAATGAAGATTGGTATTTTGCATTGAAGGGCGTCAGGTTGTGTCAAGGATTAGAAATTGAGTAAATTTCAACGTTCTAATCCAAACCTTACCTTAAACGCTATAAAATCAATTAACTATAATCAAATATGGGCATTATAAATTTTATCATGATGGTATTAGTAAACCGAGAGAAAAATTAAGCCATAATTTAGTGAAACGTAAATAACCTTCACCATGGAAATCGAGGTAGGGGGAGGAAAAGTATATTCATGTTGGACGAAATGAAGAAAAGAAGTCTTTCTGAGGTAAAACAGACTTGTGTAAAATGGGACAGGAAATTTCTCGTTACAGGTAATATTCTTGTTCAATTTTCATAAAATACATACTTTGTGAAGATGATAACATTAGCAAATGATAGAGCTCCTATAGAGCAAATGCATAATATTCAGCGGCGGGGACAAGAGCCAACGAGAGGTTGCCACAATATTAAATAAAGAGGTAGGAAAAAGCGTAGTCAAATAGAACAAGTAACGGATAGAATATTACTAGCAGAGATTAAAGCAGAACTGACGAACTTGGTCATTTTCAGGTACGCGTGCCACCAAGCAACCATAAGGAGGAAAAAGACGATAGGATATATGAGTCAGAGGATATAATCGTGGGTGTCCCTGCATGGAAACATTTGATAGTGATAAGGAATTGGAATGCGACAATAGGCGAAGAAAGAGATGGTACTTAAGTAGTGGAGTATGGTTTAGGCATAAGGAATGACCGCGGGGAGAAAACAATTGAGTTTTGCAGATGGGGGTTAGTCATCACCAACACTTACTTTAAGACGCAAAAAAGGCATAGGTATGCAATAGAAAATGCCAGGTGACTCATTTGTAAAAATCTCAACTCAGTGATAGGCGTCGGCTTGGTTATATTGCGGTTAGACACAGGTTTAGGAAGAGTGTGATCAATACGCGCATATTCCCAAGATCGGATGCGGACTTAAATCAAAATTAAGTTGTAATGAAATGTAGTGTCCGTTTTAAAAAGATAAAGCAGGAGCGGCGGGTTAGGAAATGGAATTTAGAAGCATTTCATAGATTGGCAAGGATGTAGAGAAAATCATGGATTGCGGTAAAGAGCTGAAAACAATCGAAGAAAAATGGGAATGTATCAAGAAGGGGATATCGAAAGCTGCAAATGAAACTCTAGGAACCGTTAATGGGTACAGGTTAGGTAAACCATGCATCACGGATGAGTTGATTACAAAGATAGGTGAGAGAAGAAAATGGAAGGTGTTAACACAGAGTTAGAGAGAAGGAAGTACAAAAAGTTGAGTAACGAATTGAGATGGGTAAAAAATTAAGCAAAGAAGCATGGTGGAAGACGCATTGCGAGGATATAGAATATTTCCAGAGGAAGGGTAAAATTAGTGCCCTATACAGTAAATTTAAATCACTAAAATCAAATGCCTACTTTCAAAGGAGGAGGGAGTTAATTACAAGGACGTTGAGTAAGGGTGTTAAGAAAAGACTCGAAAAAAACTTTTGTATGGAGCGTAGCTATGTACGGCGCGGAAACGTGGTAACTGAAGCAGGAGGATAGACGTAGATCTGAGGCTTTTTAAATGTGGTGTGGAGAAGGATAGAGAAGGTGAAATTGGCTGAAAGGAAAACAAATGAGGTGCCACAGATGATCAGTGAGGAGAGGGGTTTGTTGGGAGAAACCTAAGGAGGCTGGAAAAATGGATGACTGGTAGTGAAGTGGGATTTTGAAGACTGTAAATAGGGGAAAATGTAAAGCAAACGAGGAAAGGACAGGAACAGGATAGGGATGTTGGACGGGTTGAAGGGAGGAAGGAATAACACAGAGATAGAGAGGGACCTGATAGAGAGTAGGTTGCTGGATTGTTTTTGTCGCAAAATATCTATTTCGTAGTTTTGTCCATCCAGAAACTTACCCTATCCTGTATATTACCTTATAATAATAATATATGTACAGTCATTAACATGGAAATAGATATAAGGAAATGGGATAGGAACACGAAATGGGATATAAAAGACGAAACCAGGAGAGGTGCGGAAGGCGGAATTGAGCAAATTACATATGTATCTACACGTATGTATATATATACCCGTACGTTTACTGGCTAAAGGAATTTTTTTGATACTATGGCAAATTTAACTATCTTACATATGGTGAACAAAATTTCAGATCTCGATAAAATGCCGTTAGGAATTCTTGAAGGGAAGTAATACTTAAATGAAAACCTAGAAACCTCATCATATCGATATAATAGTAGAATAAAAGAGGGTTTTTCGAGTGAACGTCATAGCTCTCATATCAATAATAAATGAGAAAACTTTCAGACTCATACACTTGTGACCCGCGCATCTAACATCGTTCTGGTGTAGAACGGAGAAGAACGAAGAAGACTTCTTAAGTGAAGTTCATTTTGGAGAAGTTTTTATTGTTCTCAGGCAACAAAACCAACCAAAAGACCTTTTTACCTTATCGTTTTATAAGAAAAGTTTTATATCAAGTGAAATACAACATAAAAGATGTTCGGTTAGGAAGAGAAAGAATGGCGTATAAAAGTAATTTGGATAGAGCTAGAACGATAGGAGATTAATGAAATCATATTATATTGAAGGGAGAAAGAAAATGCGGTTGGCAGGGAGTCAGAAAATTTTAAAAATAAAGAAAAAGGCAAATGTGCTCTTTTAATGCTTTTGTCCTCAAATTTTCTCATTCAAAAGTCAACATGTGGGAGTACCACATCTAAACGGATGTAGGAATAGAAGAAGAAAGAGAAATCAGTCCTCAGGTTTCAGATGACAAAATTACTTGTATCTACTCCTACAGAAGGACATATGACGAGAGAACTTTTGTTTAAAAGGAAGAGACTAAGTAAATCTTCAAGGTGAAGAAGAGACGATGTCTAAGGTAGTAGTTCGTGGCCGAATCAGGAAATTTAATCATCAATTCACACTAGATAGGGAAAGTCTTGTAAAAAGTAGAAAAATTTTGCTTTTTAGGTCGCAGGATTACGAGTAAAGAATGAAAAAGGATGGAAAAAACCAGAGTAGCTCGAGTTCAACTCCAGCCCAGGAAGCTGCTTAACAGAAGAAACCAGTAGTATTTATAAATTACTTTAGGCAGGACATAAAAAAACAGCATTTCTCTTCATCTACGTATCTAGCAATCATACACGCAAGGGCGTGTGGGGGGTTGTCCATAGGATACCAGTTATGCATGCAGTAACATTAATTCATGCATTAATTCAACTATATGCTAGCAAATATACATGAACACTTAACCACATACACACGCACGTGCCATACAGACATCAAGTGATAAGTAATATGTTTGATTAATTCATAAAGTGTTAGTGCTTATATAAATAAAACTTTGTCTGTCTCTATGGTTCGATTCTGTTATGATCGCACATCGTGTGAGGGAAGAACGAATGCTAGAATCTATCTGTGATGGTGTGTACGACATATCTATGTATCGTATCCATCCTTATCTTTCTCGGTAATTGAATCTAACGATATAATTCGATGCGACGATATTTCCTCTGTGTTGCAAAAAAACTCAGGCGTCCTGTACCTTTCTAAAATTGTTTAAGCCTTTCCTGCGCTCTTTGTTAATCTAGAGATTCCCCGCGTAATTCCTCCAATGAATCTGTGAAATTTACCCTCTTCTCATAAGAATTTCTAAAAAAAACATTATATTTTTTCTAGACTTCATCCAATAACTTCATTTACTCTTTTCTTAAAATTTCAAATGCATTCCACGGATTCACTAGTTTACCTTCAAATGAGTGTTTTAATTTTTCATATTAATGAGGCTTGCAAACGTTGGAAATATGCTACAATGAATAAAGACAAAATTCATGGATCTGTGAGACATTAAGAGTTAAATCGAAGAATGAGTAAAGACGGTAGTATATATAAGCAAATGGCAAGAAAAGGAAAACTATCCGGACGCACCCATTAAATTAATTCAAACTAAACTTTTAAAAAATCATGGAAGTAAAAGAAAGATTACTGTCTAAAATTAATTCTGATAAATACTATAGAATAGAAAAAATATGAAGGTATTATGCATTTAAAGGGATAGTATGAACTAGTTCTTGAACCAGGTCTTAAGGCTTAAAACCTGTGATTATCATGATCTCCTTCCATTGCAACTTGGAAATGTTATTGAAATGAGCATGCTATTCATCACTATTACAGAAGTAATTTATCACAGGGGATAGTAAAAAAGTTGATTGGTAAATTTAGGACCATTGAAATCAGTTTGTTATTTATCACAATTACATAAATACTTTATTACAGGGGATAATGAAAAAAGTCGAATGGCAGATTTTTTTCAAAATAGCTAAAGATGTGACTAATACAAAATGAATTTCTCTGATCCATAAAAAATTACAACCAACGACCTGGGGCAAAGTGAAGAACCCATGTTTGAAGCCATCGACAACAGAATAATACACTCCTGCAAAAAGATGGTGCATTTTAATTTAATTCAGTGACTCTTATGCATATTTTATTCTCACAAAATACACCCGAGAACCTTCCGAAAATATTTCAGCATTCAATGGAAGCAATCAATATTTCCACCCGCGGAATAGAATTACTCCTTAAAAACATAGACCCCAACAAATCTCCGGGACCTGATGAGATACCGGCACGTGTGTATAAAGAACTGTCGGCTGAAATTGCCCCATATCTAGATATAATATTTAAGAAATCATTAGCAGAAGAAAGCGTGCCAAACGGCTGGAAGGTAGCTTCGGTAACACCCATATTTAAAAACGGAGACAGGGAGGACCCCAGTAATTATAGGCCAATATCGCTGACTTCCATTTCCTGTAAGATTATTGAACACATCATTGTTAGTTCCATGATGAGGCACCTCGATAGCCAAGATTTATTAATTAATAACCAACACGGCTTCCGTAAGGGTAGATCCTGCGAAACTCAACTCGCACTTTTTGTACATGATGTATTAAACTCCGGTGAAAGTAATATTCCAGTTGATGCGATATTCCTAGATTTTAAGAAAGCTTTCGATAAAGTCCCTCATTGCAAATTACTGGCGAAATTGGAAACCTATGGAATACACGAAAGTATTATTAACTGGATTAAACAATTTTTAAGTGATCGAGTCCAAACAGTCGTCCTGGACGGTGTATCATCCGATACTGTCAAGGTCACGTCGGGGGTACCACAAGGAAGTGTCATAGGCCCCCTCCTTTTCCTTATTTACATAAATGACCTCAGTACCGTAGTTAATAGCAAGCTCCGTCTTTTCGCCGATGATGCAGTAATTTATGGGGACATCCGAAGTCACGAAGACAGAGTCGTGTTAGCCAACGACCTAGATGCAATTCAAAATTGGTGCGATACATGGCAATTGGAATTGAATTTTAAAAAATGCGTAGTAATACATTTTTGGGAAAAGAGTAATTCCCTCCCTTATAGTTACAAAGTGAAACAAACCAAAATCGCGAGGGTAGATTCCTTTAAATACTTGGGTGTAACAATTACTCACGATCTGTCCTGGGGAAAACACATACGAGAAATATGCGGTCGTGCTAATAAAAAATTGGGATTTGTGAAAAGAGTGCTAGGTAAATGCGACGAAAAGGTGAAAGAACGATGTTTCCTTGCCTTGGTCAGGCCCCACCTAGAGTATGCTGCCAGTATATGGGATCCTCACAACATAAATTTGGTTTCGGAATTAGATCGAGTTCAGCGGAGGGGGGCTAGATTTGTCAAACATTGTTATGACCAACTCAGCAGCGTATCCACTTTGTTAGACAGTTTAGGTTGGGATTCTCTTACACAGCGGCGTTTCCAATATAGATTAAACTTATTAAAAACATTTAAAGATGGGCCCTTTTCCGATGACATCAAGGATATAATACGAACCCCAACGTATTACGGTCGAAGGGATCACGAATATAAGACTAGAGAAATAGACTGCAAGACTGACAGGTTTAAAATGTCATTTTTTCCAAGAACGATAAGGGAACAGAATGCTCGTAGTCGAAATTCCCCAGGACTTAGTTCATTACAATAAGTATTAACGTACAGGTTAGGGACTTCGCGAGGATGTGTATACATGTGAGTATGTATGTATGTATATGTATGTGTGTATATATACATATATATATGTATATATATATATATTTTTTTTCCTACAGGTTCCCCCCACCTTTCCTCACCTAACTCCCAACCCCCTCAACCCTTACCCTTCCCTCATGGTGCTACACCCCCTGCCACACACCTTTTTGGTGGCTCGCAGGGTACTTATGTAGATGTAGATGTAGATGTATTCTTCCTGAAATGTTCTGTCAGAAGACGTAAGGAGTATAGTTAAACGAAACATGGAGGTGGTCTTATTTACACACAAAACAAAAGAATTAAAATTGGGTGGAAACATGAAAAGTAATTTCAAGGTTTAGAAACTTCCTCCTGATTTCTTTCAGTATTTCTTTGATTAGATCATAAGATATACATGTATTTAATAATAAAAAGTTAATCGAATACAATATTTGTGTCGGTTGAAGATTTATTTGGTTGATCAAAATCCTGATTAATCACTAATCGGAGCTAATTAAATACTGATTTTGTGGCTGTAAACTTGCTCGTCCATTTTGGTGAACATAGTGTCCAATTGACCAATTGTCAAGGCTGCAGAAAGGTTAACGTTGATTCCATTAATTATTTGTAACCAGAAGTGTATTCGTAATCCATTCAAAGCAGTTTATTAGCATCCGTAGTTTATATTCATTGAAATTCAATCTGCAACTAATTTTCTTTGTTGAGGGATGAATCCCTAAATTTTTGCGTGTTTGGAATAAATGGGCATTTTCATGGAATGAGCCTAATTTAATGGAATTTTCTCCTATCCCACCAATGCGTAAATCTAGCCTAATTGCTCAACGGTATAGCGTGGTAACCTAATTTATCTTATTTTCACGGCAGATTCTTCGCGATCGATATTAATAGCCCATCGTCAACGATGGACTTGGCTGGTGAACTAACACCCACTGCCACACACCATCGTGGCGGCATGCGGGGAAGCAGTAGAACATTACAGAAGGGTATGCCCACCCGAGGGAGACCCAAGGGGCAAAATCTCGTGGAGAAAGTAAAGATGGATGATGGACGGAAGGCTCCATCAGAGTCTAAGGGAGTTTGCATGAGAACGTGACGAGTTGGTGGTGGTGAGAGGGTTTTCCTTCAACCGACCTTCGGATGATACTGCCGTTGAAGAAACAAACTGCCACCAATTCTTCTTTCATACACGCCACTTTAAGATATAATGGCACGGATCGGCAAGCGAAAATAGTTCCAAGGAACGCATGTCATTTCCTTTTCACATCCCGAGAGGCTATCTTTCATGAGAGAAAATTATTCTGGACAGTTTTCGTCTCCTTTATCCCCTCACACAGTGCCCACTTCGTCTAGGCACATTCACTCTCCCCGTCATCAACCCTCCCTTTCTCTAGTCTCGCCTTTTTTTAGTTTCTTTCTTCCCGTCAGACAAGCGTTATCGCCACTCCACGAGGACTCCCTCTACAGAGCCTCTCCTCCGTCCCTTCCACCCTCCCCCCCTATACTCACCAGCTCCTCCTCTTCAACTCCCTCCCTACACCACTACCCCCCTCCCACACTCCATCTTATTCCATTTCTGCTTCCGCTATCTCATCTCCGGTTCGTCATTCCATTATATATCCACCCACCCGCTCCTCGTTCACATAATCAGATTCTCGAGGGAATTCACTACTGCTGCTTCTTCCGCTTCCTTCTTTTTTTACCTCTCTCACATATCTCCTACGAACGAAGGAGCACATGCATTGCTTCCCACGTTAAATTAATTCATGGCGAATGCTTAAAAAATATGCTATGGATCAAGGGTGATATTTTTGTGCGGATTCCAACTTTATTGGATAATACGCCCTATAAAATTAATATTTTAATTTTCGATGTTGATTCATGTTATTATTCTCTACTTTTCTGATTATACAATGTCTTTCTTAAATTTTGGGTGTTTTTCTCCATTTTGTATTCCCATTTGTGTTATATTATGGTGTAAGCCTAGCCCATGGGTGATAGTAAATTTAATAACGTAGTTGGTAATTCTTTAAGTGTCATTGTATATAAGAGTTTTGCCCATCTATTCTTCTTGTGATGCATGTGTTTCCATGTCATGAGTGACAGCTGACCAGACTTGACCGTTGCCTCCAGGACAATTGCCTAAGTGCAACGATAAATTCTTAAATAAGTAAGAAAATATTTTTGTATGCATAATCAAATTACTTTAAATTCCCTTCTTAGTCTCTATAAACAATATTCATCTGATGTAATTATTAGTAAACTGCTACGAGGAAATATTTTCCCCAGTAAAATCAATCAATAGACAATATACTCTACCCCCAGCCCCTAAGTCTAAGCTTTCCCAAGTTACCCGAGTAGTAATAATAATTTATTCTCACAACGGGATCTGGATATAGTAAACACGAGGACAATGGTACATTATCTAAGGCGCTTCTAATGTGATAAGTTACAAAGGTAGATGTCTTTTTTCGTGTTAACATTTCTTTCTTGTTCCTTCAATGAAATTTTGCCCTTGAACTTATGTTTCATTCCCCATTGCTTCAACTAGATAATAATAAGTTATAATAATCAATAATTCCTCCAAAAAATATTAATAATTCGTAATTTTATTGCACCTTATAAGGGCATACATTCTTTTAGGCTAAAAATAACAATTTTTAAAGGAATTTTCCTAATCGATTTACTAATTTATACATTATATAAAACGATAATCAGTAACGAGAAATTGCTGAATGACCTGCAAAAATTGTACCCACTTTTCTTTGGACCAAATCGGACCACACTCTTTTTGATATCCTCAAGCAAGTTAATATCGATTGAATGCTCTCAATACTGCATAGAGTTTTTGGTTTAAGCCAACGGCTACAACTCTTCAAATTTGACAAAGCCATAAATATTAATGGCAAAGAAATATCCCCCTTTTCAAGAATAATTTCACTGTATTTCATGCACTGAAAAAATTGTGTGGGTCACGTATAAAAATAAAGGAGCCTCACTTTCAGTATATGTGCCTATATTTCGCAAAAATGTCATTATATAAAGATAATTATTTGCATATCATACTATACAAGTAATGTAGAGTAGCTACTTAATTTTATTTTACATGACATCTAAAGTAAATACAGAATTATTTGATTAGTTTGGCAGTTACGCATTATAATATCTTTCCTTACCTCCTCGGCCATTCATACTAACATTCCAGAAATCTCTGATTTAAAACGTTATGAAACTATATTCTGTAACCGCACTAATCGGAAAACGCAGATATTTATTTTCAACTAGATTTTGCATTTTAGTCCCATCCAATTTATGAGAAAATATTCACTTTGGTGTGCTAAATACTTATATATTAATATAGTTCAAATCAAGATACAATGTCAGAACGTGAAACAGGAAATGAAAATTTATTTTAGCTATCAAACTAGGTCAGTTAAAATTCAAAAAAGTCCCCTGTTCATGCAATCAATACTTATAAATAATCAAACTAAACGCTTTAAATGCACCTAGTTCCTAGCCAAGTTTACCCTGTTGAGTGTGCGGTGCGCTCACTAGCTCTTGAAGGCGTTATAAACCATAAACCATAAACACAGTAATCAACCCGAAGGTCGGTTTAGTAGGTGATGGTAGAGCTCACCCATGTACCAAGCCCGACGGCGTGTGAATATTCACACATCAGGGTAGGGGGGCCAGTTCCTTTCCCTGTGCCGGTTATGGTTTCCCAGGAAGATCTGGTAGCCGAAAAATCAACTAGCTTTGGTGGAGCTGCAGGTGCCCAAAGTGCCCGGGAAGGCGTTATACCTATGTTTATACTGACCGCTTAGGTTTATCTCGAATTCAAAAAACTGTTTCAAATCTCTAAATTAATTTTACAAAGAGATTCTTTTCTAGATTAATGATAGCTTATTCAGATTTAAAATAATCTTGTCATCATTACATTTTGCCGTCATGGTAATCATAATTACTTACAAATCAATCCTAGCAATCAACCTATTCACCAATTCAAGGTAAGGTGGCCAAGTTTGATGGGTAGCTATTAATTTATACGCATTACGTTTTGCATGAACTTCATCTCTCCAGGCTGAAACATTTCCTTCTTCAGTTTTCTAAACTTCCAAACGAACATCACGAAATCTAAGAAGGTCACTCTCCTACTTTTTCATCGACCTCAGCTTTCTCTCTTCCCTATCATGGCCTCCATCACCATTACCTCTCAATATCTCCCATCTCAACGTTAAATCAGACCTATTCTCCCTCAAAATGTAATTGTTCCTTAGCCATGTTCTTTTTCTATCTTTCGGTGTTTAGCTTTCCTCAAATCTCCACGTAGTAATAGCCTCTAACTTGGGTCCATTTTCAAGGATAAGAGTATGATCCATTGAGAGTGACCCTGTATATTATAATTTTTACTTATAGTTATTACTTAGATTAAAGAGGCATGGGAATAATTGCAGGTGGGAATGAAAGTCGGAGGGGAATTCGTAAAATCGGTTAGGTTTGCTGATGACCAAGCATTAGTTGCTCAGTCAGCCAAGGGGTTGCAAGCATTGCTGAGTGAATTGGAGGTTCAGTGCAATAAATATGGGATGAGAATCAATATTAATAAAACAAAGGTTATGCGATTTTCCAGAAAGAAAAAAGCTAAGCTAAACATTAAAATAGGCGGGGAAAAAATAGAGCAGGTAGAACAGTTTACATATCTCGAAAGTGTTTCGGACCAATACGGTCAAAGTGGTAGGGACGTAAGGGGAAGAATTGCGCTAGGCAAGGAGGCTTTCTCAAGGAGGAGGGAGTTGATGACGGGGACGTTGAGTAGGGAGGTTAAGACAAGACTCGTAAAAACTCTGATATGGAGCGTAGCTATGTACGGCGCGGAAACGTGGTCGCTGAAGCAGGAGGATAGACGTAGTTTTGAGGCTTTTTAAATGTGGGTGTGGAGAAGAATGGAGAAGGTGAAATGGACCGAACGGAAAACAAATGAGGAATTACTAGAGATGGTGGGCGAGGAGAGGGGTTTGTTGAGAGAAATCCTATGGAGGCAGGAAAAATGGATGAAAGGCGTATTGAGCGGTAGTGGAATGTTGAAGAAGATAATAGAGGGGAGAATGTTGGGCAAGCGAGGTAAGGGCAGGAACAGGATAGGGATGTTGGACGGGATGACGGGAGGAAAGAAGTACACAGAGATGAAGAGGGGGACCTGATGTAGATTAGGTTACTGGATTGGGTTTTTTAGGAATTACAAAATGTTTATTTGGTAGTTGTGTCCATCCAAAAACATACCTTAACCGGTAGATTACCTAATAATAATAATATATTATTTACTCTTATCCCCTGTGGTTAGCACACTTGTAATCACCAATCCGTTCCTCTTTTCGCAAGCATATTTAGCTAAAGTAATTGTCATCTACCCAAATGCAGGAATTTTTCCATTTTCTCTAATATTTTCCTCCCGAATACAATATTTAACTCTATCTGAATGTTTGATTATCTCTTTTCCTCTATTAGAAACTTTAATTATTGCATTCCATTAAGTAACATTTATTTGTTTTCACATGATATCAAGATTTATTAAATAAATAATAGATTTATGCGCCACACATTTACATTTTTAATAATACTATTCTCGTATCTTTCCTCTGCGTGCCTGTCTTAAAGTCCCATCCTAGCGCGAATGCCTTTTTCTGCAATGTTCATCTACCAATGCCCCAAAACATTTCGTCCATTTTCCTCCAAAGTACCAATCAGATATGAGGAATTATCCATCCGCCGTAATTTAATACCCTAGTAATTTAATGTTTGACTTATAATTTCAAATTTGTAGAATCTATCTAACTTGATCGTCTATCTTAGTGCTTATTTTTCCATCCATAATTCTCGCAATGGTCCATGTATGGCAACCGATCCGCCATTTTTTACATCCACTTTAATTAAGGTAATTATGTATTTGCTTCCAAAACAAAGAAGAACCAACAGCGAATCTTAGCACGTTCTCACTCCAATAGTTTTACAACGTTTCACTTGGTTCTACTGTCACGTTTCAAAGCAGGACGCGCGTCTGTCCGCTTTTTTTTAACAGTTCCTCTCAAATAATCACGAAATTTTGAAATCTGAACACGACCCACTGTTTTCAAGAACTTTCTGAGCACTAACAGGGAAATTAATGATGTCATTGTTATCCTTCCGACTTCTCACTTTCTTCCACATTCATCCTCCCGCCCCCCCCTCATTCCGGACATCAAACTTCCTTCTTTCTATTCCTCCTCTAGGCACCTACCTCCCTCTTACAGTCTCCCAATGACGACGCCTCATGGTATCTCTCCCGTCAATCTATCCTCGCCTTCTAGTCGTAATCCCCATTCGGTCCCCTGCGCATCTCCGTTTTCTCTCGAAAAAAAATGAAATAGTATCCGTCTCCAAATATCCTCCCAAAGCCAACAAAGAGGACTCTCGAATTTCGAGTTAGTAGGGGAAAAATAAACTTGTTTTTTTTTATTTCCCCATTATCGAATTTTCAATCTAAAACGCGCGTAACTACTCTTCCCATCCGCGGTGTGCGATCACAATGGATTATTTATTCGTGGAACATTTCTGAGAAGACGAAATTATGGCCCACTTAGCGACAAAAAAAATACGAGTCCACAATTTCAATGAGTGGTCCGAAATAGGAGTTTAGAAACCTTCATCGTCACAAGGATAAGAGCTTCGCCTGATAAATTGATAAGGGACGTAATTTCCCAAATACCATTAATCGTGGAACAGAAAACGAACAGTAAATGTGTTCGGGACTTTACAATTTCCTCGCGAGTCGGTACATTTAGAGTCAACCGGCGGATTGAATTGACCATAAAAGACCACTTGAACTAAAATGAACGCAATGAGCTCTTTCAATTATACATAAATATCGTTTCAAAGCTACACTGTTTAAGAGTTCACTCTGATAATTTCATCCTCCAAATAATGAGATCCACTGGAATGATACAAATCATTTTCCTCATGGCCATCCAATACCGCAATTGAAATCTGAAGAAAGTTTTAAAAGAGATCTGAGAGCAGTGGAAATGTAGTGTTGAAGAAAAAGTATAGATCGTTCAATGTACGCACTGAGCCGATCGAAAGTTTAGTTTCATTGAATGATATGTATTATGTGTATATATATGAAAGAGTGGTCCGATATATCAAAAAAGAGCTGTGGTAAAATCTGGAAATTTCAATATCTGGCAATTGCATATCGACGATAGAAGAATACGGTATATTCTAAATTTTAATATGTTGAACATTTAAAAAATACAAATCAAAAACGCTCAAATAAGGATTTGAATTCAAAGCATCGCCTGACTACAAATCCGTTCATGATAAATACTAATTCTTTTAGGCCCTGATAGCTTTACCGTCCCTTGTGCACTTCATTATATTGCATTATCGATATATGCTGGTTAAAAAGGATCCTATCAACCGTTCCACATGGCTCCTCAACTTAATTCACAGGTATACATTACCGCGTAAGCCATCGAAAAGGCACAGCACCACCCATACATGATCAACTATTATTTCATTCATGCTTTTGAATGTATTAGCTGTGCACAAAAGAACCAGTTCACATACACAAATTCCTCTCTACAGGGCAATGTATAATTGACTAAATGATTCAGTGTATTTCTTTCATTAAATGCACTCAGGAACTCGGGTTCTCCCTCTCATTTTATCAGGGAGGTTCAATCAATCAATATAATTCCTTCGGCCGCAATAAAACAGCCGTATCTTCCTTAAAGTCTAAACCATGCCTTACATGCTAAACTTTTCGTCAATCAAGGGCGTTCTAATCAAATTCATTCAATCCAACCGTCATGGTTACTCTTTTCTCGTAACAATTTTTCACAAGCCTACTTGATTTTCCCTGATTCTCTTCCTGTTCAGAGATATTCATCATTATCTCACTATGTTTTTATCTTTATCTCATTTGAGAGATCATCTTTTCCTTTTCATAGATAATAGTATTCGCTCATTCCTCGGATAATAAAAAATATTAATAGTAAAAAATCAAATTCGTAGTAACAATAGTAAAAAATGGAATTACAAGCAGGAGTAAGGTTAAAATTTCCGTATAAATTGCGTAATTTTATTGCTTGCTAGTGAATATTGGTTGCTTGTACGTTTAAAAGTACGAGTCCAGTCAAAATGAACAATGCAAATGAAAATCCCGCCAAAAATAAATACGTTTAGTAATAAGACTTTTAATGGCAGTAAGCTTCATAGCTGTTGACATTCATTGGAAATTTTTGCTGTGCACTGACTGAGTTATGAGCGGCAGTGTTGCGCGTCAGTGATGTTGTGGACAAATGTCCATGATGTTTAAGAACTGGCCATCCATCAGTTCATCTGCCACAAGGCTAAGCCGAACAACTTGCCGTGAACACTGGTGTGACCCATTTGAGTAAATTGAATGCACCTCTACCTCACACCACCTTCACTCATTATTTCGTCTCTGTACACTTTACAAATTTGCCTATGAATTTGAATTTGGTTGTGATTTTTTGCCAGTAAAAACATAATCACAGATTGCATTTATCAACTCGTAGGATTTTTCCAGCGTATATTTTAACAGTTTGCAGTGAGCAAAGTAAAAGAATCTAAGTCTCTGCACACCACCACAGCAGGAAGCGCACGGTGTGTAGGTACATTCAGCCATCAAGGTGGTGGCGCTAGCTCTCCCCACGGCCATGCTAGGCCGAAACGTATGTTAGTTTCTTGACAGCAGTCGTATTTGCATCTTTGTACGTTAAAATAGCATGAATGTATGCTTTGTGTTTTTAGCATGTTTTTGTTAGTTTTGCATGTAGATGCATTCTATGGTGTCCTATCATCCGCTGCCACACGAATTTTGGTGGTTTGATGTAGATATTGGGTACGTATTGTGATAAATTGATTCCTGAATTAAATTTTTCTCTCTTTGGATTCTAAACACACGTCTCGTAATCCAAATATGGCCTAAAAAATGAAAAATAATAGCTTTACTTAAAACTTCCATCACATTTTACTAAAATCCACCGAATGAAACCTAGTTAACTTGCAATATACTCCCAAGCATTTGACTTGCCCTGAAACATTTAATTCGATCCAAATTTTTCTGTAAATTACGTCTTCATTTTTTTCTTTTATTCCAAAATCTTAGGACTGCACATTTTTCTACACTTAATTTTAATCCTCATTCTTTACGTCATACTTCTAACTAGTTTAAATCGTTAAAGCCTTAATAGTAGTCCGAAATATGATGTAGCTCTTATTTCATTGATAAACTTTATGTCGTAGGTAAATGACCAATGATTGTCATTAAATTGGGAACTTAGGTCGCTGAAGAATATTAAGAACACGAGCGGCCCTAAAATATTTCCCTGTGTCACTCTTGAAGCTACATTTACCTCTAATGAGCTCGCCCAATCGATAAATATTATCAGTTTACAGTTAAATAAAGTGTCCCAAATTCAGTCCAGTCTTTGGTAGGAATAATAAAATGAGAGATGAAAAATATACTATCTGCAAACTTAAACACAAAGGTAATGAAAAGAGAAACTTTATAATTCCACATAGATATATCTATGTGAAATTATCATCATATATATTATATCATATTATCACCATCATATATCTATGTGGAATTATAAAGTTTCTCTTTTCATTATGTCAAGTCGATTCCATGAATTCACGCCCGAGACAATGAATTAAACACAAAGGATTTAGCTTATTTATTCTTTTACCCGCCATCCAGTGGTTTATTTCAGTGGATACCAGAACCAAATAAAATGGCTCAAATTTTGTGGGAAATGGACAAAATCTAAGCAAATGTAAGCTTAAACAAGTTTCTATCGCATATATATATATATATATATATATATATATATATGATATATATATCATATATATATGATATATATATATGATATATATATCATATATATGTATATATATGATATATATATATATATGATATATATATATATAAATAGGTATAAGGAAAGGGGATAGGAAAACACATAAAAGGCGAACACAGGACATGTGGGGAAGGCGGTTTTTGAGCAGATCACGAAAGTAAAAATGTTTCCTTGACCGGGATTTGAACACCGGATCTTCCACTTGCCGGGCGGATGTGCTGCCATTACACCTCCGAGGAAACTTAGTTAACCTTGAGATCTGCGATGTTTTCAAGACGCCCAAGTGCTCCGAATCATTTGCCAAAGGAAGGCTTTAGGGAGCTGTTCCACCCACCAAAGGAGAAATAGACAATACACACAAGAAGAGGGGACAGTTGGTTAGAAAGCATATAGTATCATATAGAATAGGAACAGTACGTTTCGTGGCACGCATAGCCAGAAGAAGAGATGATCCTCATTGGCCAGATACACATTCAAATACGAAGTCCCGCCATACGGCGCACAAATATTCATTCAAACATAGAAATAGGTATAAGGAAAGGGGATCGGAAAACACATAAAAGGCGAACACAGGACATGTAGGGAAGGCGGTTTTTGATCAGATCACGAAAGTAAAAATGTTTCCTTGACCGGGATCTCGAAATAATAACCCACCTATCCTTATCTTCAAATTTAATTTCATGGCCGGATCAAAACTTAGGTTCATATAATTTATGATACTCTAGATGTGAAATCATCCACCATAAATTCCGTACCTAATTTCCGTATAGTATTAAATCTAGTATATTTCGATCATTCCAAAACTAGGAAAGCCTAAAATCATCAATTTAGTCAGTTAAATTAATAATACATTACAATTTTGAATGATTAAATTAACCTACATACGTTAAAGCTCTTGTGTGAACCGAAATCACTATGAAATACCGGAATCGCGACATTTCTCAACTGTATTTCGCGCAGGAACACTGGTCATACTTTCCATACCGTGAATTGTCTTTTCTACATCTTAATTAAAACCACATCCTTTCGAGTAATTTGCAGAAAGGTTATAAAAGCTTCGCATACTCATAGATTCAATCCCAATATCCGGAGTAGGCTTGGAAAACCGGAATGGAGAGGATGAGGAAGGAGGAAGTGAAGAGAGATACCTGTACATCCGGCGTCGAAATAAGCCTCGGCGGAATAAAAAGTGTATAAGGGTAGAGTAATACAGAAGCCCATCAAACGGATAGCTCCGTATATTCAAGGTAGTCTTGCAGGAAAGGAAGAGGCGTGCCATGGAATAATCCTTCAAAAATCCCTTAATCAAAACCATGATATCCAAAGTGGAAATAGTCTCTCCAAATCACCAGATTTTATAGGAGACGATGCTGAAAAAAGTAGCTCAGACATTATCATTTGAGGAAATGAGCCATTTATAGAAGGAAGTATATCTTTAGCATTCCTCCAATCCAGACTACCGAGGGAAATTTTTTGTGTGAATAAAGGGCCTACTTCCCGGACCGGCACTTATGATGAAACAGATAAAATTTTTCAATTTGCGCAAAAGTAAAATTTTAATTACGTTCGTCGGGAGATTTTCGTGGCTTTGATAAGCTGTGTATACTATATTTCTCGGGTTTTCACCACATTTGCTGACTTGGATCGTCCAAGTTTTTCACAAGTAAGGTGGCTTGGTCTACCCAAGCCAGTAAACACCCAAAAACCCCAGAAAAATGCAAAGCCAAAGGTTTTATTCCTGATATCATTTTTTAAAATTCTTATAACGTTTAATTCCTGACTAAATTTCGTTCAAAAATATCTTCAATATTGGTGAAGCCTACACAGAAAAAAGTCGGTCTTTATAAGGACACTGATTTCTTTTACACTGATGAGGTAACTATGTTAAACTCGATTGTCAACAATATGAATGTAACAGTTGATCATAAGATTTTCCTAAAACACGAGGACATCTAAAATTAACTCCTCTGCAATGTGTGTTAGAGGCTGAAATTTTCCTAACATCTATCTGGGATAAAACTCTACGAAATTACTTAAAGAGTCTCATTCATTAACAAGTTCTCATTTTTCCCCTAAAAAATATATATATTTAAATACGTTGACAAATAAAGTAGTTCCTCTCATCTGAAAGAACATCTCTTGGACCCAGTACGAAGATGGGCGTCGATTAGAAACTTTTTAACTGTGGGCATGAAGAAGAATAGAAAAAGTCAGTTGGACAAAGAGAAAGATCAATGTTAATGTGGTGGGAGAAAAGATGGAGTTGTTAAGCGAAATATGAAGGAGGTAGAAAAGGTGATTGAAGATAATATTGAACAGCAAAGGGCGATGTTGAGAAGGCTGTGAGAGAAAAGAGAACTAGGGTATCGGATAAGAGGAAGAAAGAAAACGCTTTTTGAAACCATGAAGGAAGACAGTATATAGGAAAAAAAGAAGAAGAAAATAATTTTGATGAAAAATAAGAGATATAAGAGAATAGAATATTATAGTTATTAGGATCCTTTGAATTATCCATTTTTAATGGGTTGGTCACCTTTAATTGATAAAGTGGTCGCGTGAAAATGTTTTCTTTTTTTTATTTCTCCAATTAAATCGGTTTCGTTACAATTTGGAGTAAATATAACAAATATATGAAGCATATAGCCAGTTTTCAAAGAATGCGTCGTTATTTAAGTCATCAAATTGCTCTTGAACAAATATTTAATACTGTCCAACTAGTCTATTTGGATTGGTAGAGTGACTGTAGCCCTCTTTGATCTGCCACACCTTCAATCACTTGCAAGTTACATTCGGCGAAAAATGAATAATGAACTTCACCATATTTCATGGTCAGAACCGAGCAAGAAGACATCAGAAAATCCTTTTTATTAATTCTTATGCAACATGTTTTTATAGTTGATACACAGTGCTTTAAATGGCGATGGAATCCTGAAAAACGTGAAGACGGAAAATACATTAGGAAAGCGAGGAGGTGTAAGAAAAAGGATAAGCATGCTGGACGGATTTAGGGAGGAAAAAAGTGTGCTAAATTCAAAAGGGTTTTATTGCTCAAGTCAAGTTACGTTCTGATAGAAGACGCAATTAAACTATCGTTATACCGTTCCATTGTCTGTGTCCGTCTAAAATCTACTCCAAACGTCAGTACACCAATTAATGATAAATTCTCAAGTTTATTTGATTTTAATTTTCAATGAGCTAAGGGAGGCAGACTACAGTACAGATATATAAAATTACTCGTTTTTCCCCGGAAAATCATGAATAGACACAGCATATAAAAATAATCAAAGTCATTACAGAAATAGTAAATGCAAATTTACAGGTGAGGACAAGATTAACCAATATTCAATGTAAAGACATAAGCTATATTCGTAGGTGCATGTGTATGTCAGCGGCTAGTATACTAGTTTGCATAGATGTGTAAGTTTTCGTGGTTTTGTCGTTAATGTATACGCCTCTGTGAGTGTAATCTGGCATTATTTATTCGAATATTTATTTATCGAATAGTTTTGCGCGTGGGTTTATTCTATTTTACGGGTGGTGGCTTAACACCCCCCGCCGCACGCCCTTGCTGCAGCTTGTGGGGTATTATGCTGATGTAGATGAACTGTTAGTGAAAATGAGATATTAAGCATGTTTCATTTTCGGGAGAAGATTCTGACACGGCTTATGTGGACTCTTGACAGAGGAATATAACGGAATTTGAGACCTTACTTGCATGAGTGCTCAAAATGTTATTTTAATATTGACGATGATCTTGAATGTCATTCAAATCTTTAACTCCTTAATTGAGATTAAAATTCACTTAAAATTTCAATATAAATCCATCGCCCTGAAAATAGGTGAACAATGGAAACGAATTAGTAGTCTGTACTGTGGAGACTCATTTATGATTGGATTTTCCTTAAAATTCCACCAAACATCGAAATATTTTAACATGCTTCGGATAAAATGCTCAAATAAAAGAAATGAACACTACGATGAACATAATATTTCTCTGTTTTTGTCTGGAATGAGCTGAAATGTGACATTTAGAAATTATCGGAAAATAGTTTAATCTACATTATCAAGTTCAGTCAAATATTTTTTTCTAAATTGCCAAAGTTTAAGTATTTCCTTTTAAATCATCATCAGTATTTCAATTCTGCTATTGGTTTATTGCAGCCCTCCATTCTTCTATATTAAGCGTTAATTTTCTTACCCCATGAAAAAGTTTCTGTTTTACGCCCTTCTTCATTTGTCCCATGTATTTGTTTCTCTCTATCTTCCTTGTGGGATCTTCCTTTCAATTTTCAGTATGTCAAGCTAATCCTTTGGGCCTCCAGGCACGTCCAATTCGTCTATTTCTCCTTTACTGTAGAGTTCTCCTCACTGTTTTTTCCTCTTGTACTCTTATTTTACATACTACCTCTTTATTTACTCTATTTGCCCATTTATTATTCAGCAGTTATACTCTACAGCGATATCTTTCAGAGGCGTCAATTTTTCCCTGGTCAACTTTTCCAATGTTCTATGTTTCTTATCTGTAGAGTTCTATACAAACGTTTTCACCAACTACTTCCTTGTTTCTAACCTCAGGTGTTCTTTAAACAGAGTAGGTGCTTCTTTACAACCTCCTACTTGGCTTGAGCTATTCGTTCCAACAATTATAATAATTTGCTCAAACAATAGAGAAAAACAAGCAAGTTAACTAGACTTACTTCTAATTCACATGAAGCAAAGTCGTTGAATACAGAATTACCAAACGGTTTTGATGGGCACGTGCTAGATACATAAAAAACTTTATATGGGTCTCAAAAATTATCTTTTACAATCCAAGGTCTGAGTGTAAAAGAACGACCAATTTCAAAAATGGATATGGATTTTGGAATAAATGAAAAGTTAGGAAATAAAATCGAAAGAAATTAACTGTCCGAATCAATTCGAATAATTATTTTCGAAAAATTAATTATCAATCGACGGATTGTTTTAGAATTAGTAAAAATAACTTAGATTTTAGGAATAAAAACTGTAATTTCTGTTATTTAGAAATAAAAACTGTAAAAAGATTGTTTTGATCATTGTACGTTTTTTTGAAAATTGTTTACTTCACAGGACGTTACAAAGGGTATCCCTATTTCAAAGGATTTTTTTAAAAACCTCCATGAATTCTATTCTTGAGTCGGTAACATTGAGATTATATATATATATATATATATATATATATATATATATATATATATTCTGCCTGTGCACCAAGGAAACATAGCTCTCCAGTCTTACACACCATAAGTTAACTTTGTTGTGAGGTTCGTCCAGAGATTGATAAATTTATGCACAACGCAGCACTGATTAGTGTTTCAGCTAATACATTATCTGTTCATTATGCTCGCGAAGAAAAGGAATACCACATATTCCATCCGAATGAACGGGAATTTCAGTAGTCATTCTTCTTAAAAAGAGTCCCGGTATGCCCCATTGCGACCAGAAAACTCGAATAATTTAGTCCGAAACTTTCAAAGGGCACCTCCTCATTAAACCAAAAGCAGCAGTTTCCAAACACCAATTAACCTTGGGTACGAAAATCACTTGAGTGGAAAATGACAACAGCACTTTGGACATTAATTTCGGCAAAGTTTCCTATGTAACTTGAAAATTCGGCAAAAGTAAACTTTGAGAAAACGATAGCTGAAGTTTTGAAGACATTACGTGTATTCCGTAGATACCTGAACGACATCCTTACGGTGGCAAATATGCGAAAAAAGCTAGTCACAACAAGTAAAACTTTTTTCCAAATGCCCATAGGATGGATGTCTTTCTCCTACACGGAGGTTCACCCTACGCATTTTCAAGCTAGTCATACAGGGATTGTCTAATTAGGGTCTTAACTCATAAAAAGTGGGCATTTATGAAGAATAAGCTGAAGGAGAAAGGAAAAGTAATTCACTAGAGTATTGGTTCAAAACACACTGAGATCACGCATTGGCAAAAACAAGAACTCTTTTCATTCTGAGAGTACTACATTCTAATGATGCCTATAATCACTTTATATCTTGCAGGATCACAATACGTGTACTCTCGATTCTTAAGAAACAATCTGAAACCTAATGACATCTCAAAAAAATTTTCACAAATTGAAGTAAGTACGCATGAAATTACTATGATTGAATTAGATTATAGAGAACGAAAGAGTCGATTACTAAAAAAGGATGACATTTTAAAAAATTTTGTAGAGCATTGATTGATAGTCATAAAAATGTTAAGATATTTTTTTAGGTATCCAAGGAAATCCAGATAAATTACAAATTAATAAGATAAATGATATAATAAATTGTTCTTCTTCATTTAAAAGATTTCTGAAGTGAATTGGGAAATCGGCCCGAGAAAAGGATATGTAATACTCAATGGTATTAAAAAATTGATAGAGTGGACTATATATCTTAAATATTGAAATAAATTAATCAAAATCCTTATTTTGTATACCAATCGGTCCATAAATATTAAGTTGCAGATCGATGTGAGAGAACCAAGTGATTTACTAAACCCAGTGACACCTTTCCGCTATCGATATGCGATATCATTAACATAATAACTACCTTTATTTTAGCTCAGTGTTCTGATTCGTCTTCATATTTCCCCCATTACTTTATCTTGATATTTTTATTTCATACTATGCTCCGTTTGGAAGTTAAAAGGGTACATGGAAAAATAATATTTATGATAAATTTCTCAGGCTGATTTTCTATTTTTGTCAGCTGTTACCATGAAATATTTTCCCCATCCTTCGGGAGAATATTGATTTTCTGGAAATTTCAAGGATCTAAAATATTTAATGGATTCTTCTGTAGTGCATTCCGTCAACTAGTTTTTATTTTAGGGGAACAGCTAAGGAAAGGGGACTGGTAGGGAGAGGTGGGTAATTTGGTGGAGATAAAATGTTACGGAAATAGGAGAATAATGATTGAAGGAGGAAATCCGACGCCGAAAATTCTTTCCTTTAAAAAGGAAAGACGACAAACGGATCATCCTATTTAACGTTTCATCCGACGGACAGTTTACCCTCTGGAAGTGCTCTCTATATAGCACCACAAAATATGGATAGTGATAGTTCTAAAATTCTGCCTCCGGTTTTGAACGTGGGAGATGTCTGGACATTATCCACCTTGCCACCTCGATCCTCCAAAATGATATCATCATCAAAATTATCGATCGATTAAAAGTAGAGTATAATACATATTAAAGGAAATATGTACGCTACTGCCGAATCTTTGAATACATGACTGACTCTTGGGTGAAGTTCAGATTCTAGCACTATGAAATTTTGCGCCCCCCATTTTCACCTAATTTCTTATAAAGATCTTTTTTCAATTGACAAATCATTAAAAGGAAATTCGATGGTTGTTTGAATGAATGAAATTCCAAAAAAATAATTCTCTGAATTTGTTCAAGGCGGATAGTAGTATTTATTAGGGGAGACGGACGAAAAGGCGGGCATTTAATCCATTATGAATAGATAGGTATTTTCTAGCTAGCTAATGGGGTAGATTATTCAGGAAATATGGCGAGGATGGAGATAAAACATACGGGGTAGGCTTTAGTGTCCTCTTAAAGAAAGCGGCCAAGGGTTCCTCAATTCGATATCCCATCTGACGATCTCCATACTCCACGAAAAGTGGTCGCGATATACAAATGTATACAGGGAGTCCCCTAAGCAGCGATTGCGGCACCGCTGAAAAATCCTACCAACTCATGCACCCACCCGCGAGATGACAATATAGTAAATTAACCCTTGCATTTTTGTTAGTATTAATCCATCCATTCATTTCTTGTTTAAAAACCAAGGTTCCGACGCCGTTGAGAAAGGCTAATGGAGACACGTGAAACATTATTACATTTCACGTCACGGCATCGGTCCATAATGAAACTGATGATTTTCCTCAATTTGACCAAATTTTGGCACACAGAATTAGACACAAGACTAACATTTTGTTTCGGTAGGGTGAATTATTATAGATAAGGATGCAAAACGGAATGCAGAGAGAAAGAAAATCAACTTTCACGGAAGACAGCATCAAAATATCTTGAAAAAAATTTCAAGCAGATGAATTGGGCATTTTAATCCAATAAGTAGAGATGATGATTTCACAATCTTAGGTTATGCCTATCTCATCTAAAAATAGAAGTGGTGCGATTTTTTTGTAAATGGAACTTCTTTGAAAACCGATTGGCGGTACAGAGCAATGAACTGACCTCACGCACACTGATATGATATTGAGTTTCCCAAGATTTATGGCTTTTTCGGGATGAGATAGCTATCCTCATTCATCAAAGCAACTTAAGGCTCATTTAAATATACGTGTTGATAAATCACAGTATTTGAAAGGAAACATTTTAAAAATGAATCGCAGGTATTAGCAGGGCCTATAATTCTTCCTTTACTCCTCAACCGACGCTTTCTCCAGTCCCTTCAACCTCTTCCCTATTCCATGAAACCTTTCCCATTGGTGCTACTCTATATTATAACAGGTGTTGCGAGGACTAAAGGGTTAGCAAGCATACAACATCATAAAGGTTAGGAACGGTGCGTTTCATGGCACGCATAGCCAGAAGAAGAGACGAGCCACATTGGCCAAAGACACATTCAAACACGAAATCCCGCCATACGGCGAACAAATACTCGTATTTATTGACATAGAAATAGAGATAAGGAAAATGGGAAAGGAACACATATAAAGGACGAACACTAGAGAGATGGGGAAGGCGGATGTGAGCAGATCACAGATGTAAAAATATAACCTACTGTCCATTCTCCTCTTGTGCTTGTCTATTTCTCCTTTGGTGGGTGTAACAGCTCTCTAACGCCATCTTCTGGGCAATGAATCGGAGCACTTTGGCGCTTTTTAAGAGCGCAGATTTCAGTGTAAAGTACATTTTCTCGATAGCTCAAGTGGTTAGAGCAACCGCCCGGCAATTGGAGAGATATTTTTGCATTTGTGATCTGCTCACATCCGCCTTCCCCACCTCTCTTGTGTTCGATTTTTATATGTGTTCCTTTACCATTTTCCGAATCTCTATTTCCATGAGCATAAATATATATATATATATATATATATATATATATATATATATATATATATATGTATATATATGTATGTATGTATATATATATGTATGTGTATATATATAACTTAGACAGTAACACACAGCACGAGAACACATAAAAAGAACACTCACAATAATATCTTGATAATTTCGACGGACTCGAACTCCGTCTTCTTCGGAAGATAATATATGACTGTATATATATATATATATATATATATATATATATATATATATATATATATATATATATACAGTCAGACAAATATATATATACATATATATATTTGTCTATATATATATACATACATATATATATAGACAAAGGGAGTCCTGTCGCCAAAAAAACAGCGCTTAAAATAAATGCATAACTGTGGATGAGGATAGAGAGAACTAGAACTAAACAAAATCTTTTATGTCGAAATAAAAAACCGAACCAGGATACTGTATGAAAAAGAAATGAAAATACGGGAGTGATGGTATGTCGACCCTTAGGGTTCCCAAGTTAAATACAGAGTGGGAAAATTCAAACCGCCGAGAACGCGATTATATGTTCAATCTGCGATAGACAGGCGTAACACTAGGGTCTAATTGTATGCCAATCCACGGAAGGAGAACCAGGGATGCCAGGATTACAGAGTTTACTATGCGAACTGCAGGAATTCCGCGAGCTTACCATCGAGATCCAACCCCCCGGGCTTTTTTCAGCCATCGTATCACCGAAATCATATTAAAATAGTGCCCGTTTACGAACGAAATGTCCCTGATAAGATTGGATGGCCACCAGACAGGTAAAGGGGGTGGCGGGGTTGGGTAGGGGGTTTGGAAAGAGAGTCAAAGAGACCCAACCCCTTCCTCGCTCCCCAGATCCATACCACCGCAATCGTTTAACGCTCCTCCTCCTGCCTGGATAACTATTTATCGCACCAAGCAGATTCCACCGGGAGAAGATTAATGGCCGCCGGGTCACGGGCGGGTAGATGGGTAAGGAACGGGAGGAGGGAAAGAGAGAGGAGGGGAGAACCAGATGAATAACCCACATCAGCGACCCAGTCCAGAGAGGGAGAGGGCAGCGGTAGTGGCGAATGGAAGCGCCAAAAGAAAAGGGGGAGGGGAAAAAATGAGACGCGAAAGCGCGTGGGGCCACACTGTGAGGGAAAGAGGTCAGGCGGGGAAGGACTGAGAGGGGATGTGGAGGAAGAAAGAAGGCAAGGGGAGTTGAAGTGAAGAGAGAGAGAGAGAGGAGGGGAGGGGGTGGAAGAAAATTGCAATCGGGTGTAATCGAATTGCCATTGAGTTCGAGCCCCGTCACTATGGCAACAAAACGGGTCGGGGAAGATGAGAGATGGCGATGTGTGGCGAGGGAGAAAGAGAGAGAGAGTTGGTTGAGAGGGACGAGAGAGATATATAAGAGAGAAGGACGCACTCCCCTAAGGAGAAAAAGGGAACGGTTCCCCCAAAGGGGTCAATACTAAAAGGGGAAAAAAGCCCATGGAGGAGACAGGATCACCAGTTGGGAAGAGATTGGTGGGATGTTGAAGGTAAGGTTTGGTGAAGTGGTGGGGAGACGAATTATATTTCCGGATTCGAATGAAACCTTCCACAAGAACATAAAGTTGAATGGATCTACTTCTTCTTCTACTTCTTCTGCCCCCTTCTGGGAAGCGTCTTCTGCGTTCCCGTTTTCTCCCCTGTGACCACTCCCAATTTTTTTCTTCTGGGAAGATCTTGTTATTTAATCGGACACAGCTGCGTCTCCAAAGATTTAATGATTTCGCTGTAATGAAGCGCTTAAGTACTTTTTGCACGCAATTGGGCACTAAATGAGTGAGCTCAACTCTTTTTCCTCATTCCGCAACGAACATTATTCCGAAAGTTTTTTACATAGCATTGACCCTGAGTGGGAAGGATCTAGATGGCACAAAAAAACGAGAGTTAATATTTATGATAATACATCGTTTTGTTGAAGTGACCCTGAAACGCAGCGAAAGTAATTAGAAAAGATTTCAAGAATCAATGGCAATATTCAGGATTACATTGAATTAAAATAAGTGTATATATATATATATATATATATATATATATATATATATATATACCATTATCGTTCGCGGAAATATGGCATCTTAGATCTGTCTTCCCTAAACTCGACATCCCTAATCTTACTGTCATGATTTGTCCTGCCTTAATATCATGGTGATAATAATGCATTTTCAACTTCAACACTAAAGAGACTCGCTTGCAAATTATGTAAGAGATATACTTGTATTCTGTGAGTTACTCGTACCTCCCGCTCAGTAAGTGATTTTAACCAATTTCTCTAATAATCTAGCCGCGCCATCACGCTATCATAACAGCTTTTAACAAGAATCTCTTTGCTGAACTTGTTCTAATTCAGTAATAAAATCAACTTCATCGTGCATCAGGATATGCATGTTGTTAAGTTCGTTTCGTAGCATAAACTACCACTTGGCAATATTCACATCTTATTGAATCACTATATTGATGCAAGTATTTTAACCTTGAATTTACTCTTTCCACTAAGTTATTATTTTTAATCAAATAGTGTAAGTCATATTATTCCTTTTTTACCTTCTAAATAAGTCAAAAAACCTTTGATACATCCCTCAGTTCCCCTATACCTTCGTTTCCATCACTAAGCTCTTCTATTCTCTTAATCACACCTCCCAAACCTAATGCGTTTTTGATCACTTCCCTTCTCTTTTTAAGAGCAATATTTTTCACTTAAGTCAAACGACTTCAGAGATGTTTTGTTGATTTTGTACAAGTAATTATGAGTTTTTAAGGGGTTACATGGGGACGGTGGGAAACCTAACGTCCACTTTTGCATGAACTTAATGACAGACTACAAGGTGTAAACAGTTATAAGTCCTTTCCGAAACCCTTAAAGGTAACTTCATATGATACCTAAGAATTAATTGGAAGCAGATCAATAAATAATCCACCACAGGAATCCGATCTCAGCGGAGAGTTCTTTTCTTATAACTTATCCAACTTTCCTCACTGATGGATAATCTAAGTAACAGGCTGAAACTTGTAATTTTATGTATATTTCTTTAAATAGTGATTAATGATTTGATCTAGAATTAAATGCTAAGATTATTCGTATAGTCACAGTTTTTTTATTTGTACAAGTTTCCACTGTCTTTGAATTTTGAGCCGAGAGTAATAATGGGTTTGCTAATGCAAACCTATATTACTCAACATGTGCAATCCGATTACGGAGAAAAAGTTTTCTGGATGAGAGGAAAGGGAAAGGTCACTTCAACGCCGTAACGCATGGATATTCATGCTGCCGACGGAGTTCAATTGATTAAAAAATATAAATCTCAATTCTAGACTGTCCCAAAGTGGAGAAGTTTCCGATAGGGAAGTTCATTAACTATTCCCAATTCTTTCGTAAAAGCATAAACGTTCTTATATTTTCTATTTGTCCTATAGAGCTGGAAAATTCCGAGAATATATGCACTTTAAATTAAAAGAACACAGGGGCTAGAACCTTAATAACAACAAAATGTCATCAGCGTGCCACTAATCAAACGATTTAATTCAGCTAAGATATAAAATAAATCTGAGATTGGATGCATTACTATTTGAGCATTATTAATACCGTCATTCAACTTTATGGAAAAATAATAATTTATACAGTAGTGCACGGACTTCTGATCCTTTCAAGGCGATCGATTCGTTTTAGAAAAATCAATGACCTAGTATACTTAATTTTCAATTAATGTCATTACAATCAATTCAATATACATTACTCACATTGGATGTCATGATGGAAATGAATTCAGGCAGAATATGACGGTATAAAATGTTTTAATTTAATAACATGAAATTTTGGAATACTTAAGATGATGTTCATTCAATCCTCCGAACCAGCGATCGCGAATATTATATGTATTATTGGAAAAAGTATTTCTTTAAACTGACAAAAGAAAACTACCCATTTATATTTTTTAAAAATGTGCGAGACCTTTAGATCCCATATATTCTTAACAAAATCATAGAATACGCACTACTATATATGACCGATTCAGGTAAACCTCTGTTACCATTCGTCTCTTTCTCCAACCTTCCCATTTTTGAACTGCAATTCAACATGAGAATCGTAGATAATGAAAATGTATTCGCCCTTAATAAACATCGTAGAGAATGAAAGAAACAAAATCTTCGTTGTTCTCGCTTGCGTGTACAATGTACGTTTGTATACACAAACACACACACACAAAATGGCCCGCATTTCGAAAACTAGGTCGAATCTCGATATGATTTTTAATTCACGAGCAACTCACAATTTATTGTCTATGCATATAAAAAGATGCATACACGTGAGGAAAGAAAACAAGATAAAGGCAGCAGAAAATCTGTTAAAATATAACCCAAACCGGGAAATCATTTTCATTTTTAGTATGCAGATCAGTCAACGAAGAATGCTACGAGCAGAGGATACAAAAAACCGCAGCGACGAGTTTGGCTTAATGCTCGAGAAATTTATAATAGGCAGGTTCCGGACTATAGTCACTTTTATTTACCCGTTGATTCGATATTAATTGGTACTAAGTTTCGAAAATGGTTTTTTTAATTAAACCCTTACTCGTTCTCTAAAAATAGATATCATTTAAAAATACTCAGGTTTTATAAAAGAATAAACTTTCCTAGACGAAGGCATAAAGAAGTAGGTATGAATTTTAAACTACGGCAAAATTTACCACATAAGTAATTGAATCAGTATAGTAAATTGCTGTATAACTTGTAAATCTATAGAGCTGAAGTAAAAATCCTTCTCTTTCTCAGAATTTTTTTACTCAGAATCTGGAAAATTAAAGAAAATCTAGGATCTTAAAGTGAATCTTAAACTCACTTTAAGATTCTAGATTTAAAAAAAAACGGTTTCAGAAATGAACTGAATGTTATACCAAATATTTAAAGAGATACATATGAATGCAAATTCTGCATTTCCTCAATGATAAATTATATAAATAACAGCTTTGGTGCACGTTATTCCGAAATTTTACGCAACGTTGGTGAAATTTATCGAGAAGGATATTTTACCACAAACTGACTTTCCCAACTCAAAATTTGTGCGCATAGAATGCACAAAATGCACCCTAGAAAAGATATATACCATTTTTGATATTTCGTTATGACCATCTTGGAGGAATGGAACGTTGAGCAGTCCACGCCAGACTTTATGTGACCTCTGCGAAGTACATATCCGCTTGACATCTCAAAAGAATAGTGCACTACCTCCATGAATTATGCAATACCTCGTTTTTGCGACGAACGGTAATGAGGTTGTTGGGAATAATTAAAGAAGGGAATAGTTTAGTGCAAGTATTTTAATGAGCTATCAAATTTTACGGTATGGACAGCCTCAGAATTAGCCGAATATTCCAATACTGAAATATTTCAATACACTAACGATGGCTGTGCCAAAATATTTCCTTAGGTTTTAGGTTTATATTAGAATCAAAGAATAAAATCAAGTAAATTTCAACTCTTAATGCCTTCCTATACCTTCCATGGCATCAACATGGCGAGGCGTTATCAATGATACCTTTAATGATAAGACTCCTTCTGGGACTTGTTTTATTCTTTTGTAATGTATAATAAAATATTTTCACCCCCAAGTGATACCAAAATGTTTTATTAGCTTTCCAATCACACTAATACGTTTAAAAATACATTTTCTGTAGAATAACATTACAAACAAATCAACTAACATTTAAAAATGCTCAATCCTTCCTTTTTTCATCTAGTAAAATATCTTTAGTGTGATAAAATTCCCAGAAGGTATATAAATTATTATGCCATTGAATTCCATTCAGGTTATTTTATTACTTCATGCGGTAATCGGAAGAAATATAGGCTTAGAATAATATATTATAATGTAATCTATTCTGATATGTTTGGACCTTCCGTTTGTCCTCCTATTTGTAATTTTTAAAATTTCAAATTAGTCGCAAAATCGGGGCTATTTGGAAATGAAATATATTGCAAAAAATACTGAAAAGTCATTATTGCACACCAGAGTCTCCGACGCATGGATCACAATGTTGAATCCAATTAATTTAGGGGTCATCGTTATTTCATCCTATCCGATATCTAATAAGTATTTAAATATAACAAAGAAACGTTTGTTGCAACTCTAAGATCCGGTCTTAACTCGAGGCGTTGTTGAAGAATGTACGTGTGTGTTTGAAAACCTCCAAAGGACTGAATGGAGAAATCAGTTTGAATTTATATTATTATCCCCTTATTTCTTTATCTATTTTTATTCCCACGCCGACTGTTACTATGAAATTTATTTCATTTTTATTTATATTGTATAAGTATATTTATTAGTATTATAGTATAAGTATTTTTTGGTACTAAAAATATTATTATTTCTTCAATATCATGAGTGACGGCGGAACGGGGGACGATGCTTGGGAAGAAATGGTCCGGAGACTACTACTATTAAAATAAAAGTATTTTTCAAGGTATTCAAGCAAAATCCATTGATTCTCCTCGATATTCTAGCATTAACCGTAGCTGGGAATCCATTTGGCTACGATACCATAAAATAACGAATTCTAAATCAATACACAATCACTTTAAAGCCTCCAGTGCTTGTTTCCGGGTCCCTCCTATCTGCTGTGATGATCTCTGCATGACATTTCAACCCCCTTTAGAAGATCACAGATATGACCGAAGCATTGGTATATAGGAGTTGCTTCTTCCTCAAAATTATATAGACTTTGAATATTTTTCTATCAATTTATTACCAATATCTCTCTTCTTTACTTTCATAATATGCTATTGTCACATGTACTATATAAAATACTTATCTTTAAAATAAACTATACAAAATAATTATCGAAAACTATTCAGCATTGTGTATTGACGGTAGATAATTGGGGAAAGGAATATTTACTTGCAGGAAAGGATGGTAGTAGAACTTAACACTACTGAGTCGAGAATGAATATTGATTGTAGAAGGCCGATTTGGGAAGGAAAATTGGATGAAGAGAAGGAAAAAGTGTAGCGAAAGTCAATAGATTCTCATTCGGGAAGCTGATGGTGAGTGAGAGGCAATGGCTGAAGTCAACTAGGACGCTCAAGAAAAATATTTTATCACCCAGGAATTTTCTAATTACAATTATGAGTCAAATCTCGGGCATTGCTTTTTGAGTCCCTGGGTAAAACGTATATGGCATGATTGTCCTTGGTGTACCATTTTATCTGCATTTCTAGAGAAATGAAACTAGCAATCTTAGACTTTGCAAAGGTACTTCCTAAAGTCAGAGGATGAAGGTCCATTTCTTAACTTCTCGCAAATAACAACTACCCCAATTGTAAGAATACATGCATAGAAAACAAATGCAAAAATTTTGCTTGACCTTCTTGCGTAATCTAAAGATGAGTAATTCCAAAAAGAGGACATTAAAGTCAATTTATTCTATCGGTCGTGTTTAGAGACACCATAAATGAGCAACGATTCTGATATATCTGATCCTATATAACTATGGTAAAATCCGTTCTATAGGCGATTTGGTTTTTAAAAAGGCTCCTAAGTCTTTTTAAAGTCATTGTTTGTCTTTTTTATCATGTTAAATAGCCTTTAAAGGTTGTTTCTTTGTTTTGATTTCGTTAGTGAGAGTGTGTTCACGCTTAAATTCCAACAGGTATTTAGTAATCTGATTCCTTCCACAGTTTTGATGAGGAAACGTCTGTCGTAATATGGGATTTGTTAATTGTTAAGCGACTACAATTCTTAAAATAAAGGAAAGGAATTTGGATTAAGATAGGACTTATCTGTTGGGATAAAGAAAAAAATTATTCCTACAAAAATAATGCTGATTCCAAATATTTATCCGGAGGCTTCCAGAAACAGTTTTCTAATTTTTTAGTAAATATCAAATTTAAATCGACACTCGTAATAATCACTGCCGATTCAAACAGTGATGAAATCACGGAACACCAAACCAAATATAGTTGAGCACGAATTACGTTCTTTCATGCGTGGTATGGTGAAATTCGAACATAATCAATGATCAAATGATTACATTTTCCACTAGATAGTGGAAATGTATTATTGTTTTGGTAATTATTATAGCTGAGCACCCTCCACCGACCAATACGGGAAATTCCTGGCATCAAGCTGCCCGTTTTCCCTAGCCGTACAGCCTAGGACGTGTGATTTAGAGAGACCTCATGTTTACAGGTTGTGGCTCTAGATTATGTGTGAGTGAGTTCGGGGAGAATTTAAGTTCACGGAGGGAGTAAGACAAGGTCAAGCGAGCAACGGAATACTAGACGCTCGGACATTGCGGGGTGGATTCTCTACAGAAATACCACCACTCCGGCGGGGCACTAGGGCGCATAAATTTTGCCCGAAAAACGTATGCGTAGGTCATGGAGGGGGCAGGGTGAAGAGAGGAACTTCGAGAAAGGAAATAGGGTACGATGTGGTCCCGGAGCAAAGCGAAAAATCTCGGCCAGCAAGATGAAATCAAAACATTCGGCCAGCAAGATAAAAAATGAAATCAAAAAATTCAGCCCGCTGACCCTCTGAGAACATCAATCAACACACACGTAACCTGAAATGCGCAAACACGCCCTGCCATTCGTATCCGTATTAAGAGTCCTGACTGAACATCGGCTGTGATCTTCCTAATATTTACCACAAAGATTAAATATAACGTAATTCATTAAGAGAAAATTGTCTCAGCCGTACTGCAGTTCAATTAAGCATTGTAAAATACCTATCGAAGAAAAAATATTTCAAATATCGAGTAAAATATTTTTCCATTAATAGTTGGGTGTGAGGAAAAGGATACATATGCTTTAGCCGAATAGACTTTCTCAACAAGTCAAACCGTTATCTGATAAAGTTTCTCATAGCCTTTATTGGTAAAAAATTAAGTGAATCGTAAATTTTCCTCCAGGGCAACCATAATGGGTCGCATGTAAAACACAATTAACGTATTTCAGCTGACACAACTGCGGAGAGAGACTGTAGAATCATAAAGAGCAGAAGGAGCGTGGTGAGGTTATTAACTATCATCCACGATTTTCAAAGTTTATGTAGATTAGATGACAAGAGAGGCGTAAGATGACCTGGAGGATCAATAGAAAGTAAGTAGAGAATTTAAAAAAAACGGACTTCTTAGCTAATTATCGAACTTTTATTAGAGTTGGCAATCGTTGTTAAGCGCATTGCCGAAAAAATGCGATTGGTAAAGGATGCAACTAATTCAGACTAAACGGAAGTAATGATATTCGCAATGAATAGATAAGCTATTCAAAATTACCGTTGCAGTTCACTTACTAGAGAAAACAGAGCATTTCATCCGTTTGGAACTGATTTACTTTACAGAACTGAGTTACTTCCCAGAACTGATTCGACACACCTGATTCTGCCTTTACGCATAAAATAATTTAGTTCATAAAAAATATCAACAAAAATTAAGGAGTAAAATAGCAATTTCAAAGAACTAAGGTAAGTTGATTAGCATCAAATCAACTTACATAAGAGTATGTGATTCAACCTTTTCATTAAAGTACGTGAATTAAACTTTAAAACTAATATTCAGTTTGATTGCCATAGCTAGAATTAAACTATGTATTGCAAAGAGATACTCGATGATAACCGTTTGAGCTACGAAAATGCAATAAGTAGAGTTAAATATTTTTAATATTTAAACAAAGGAGAAGTAAAATATGAAGATGGCATTTAAGTACGCAGCCATAAAACTAATGGCTATACTTCTGACATTAACATTTACGTAAATTACGTATATCGTTTCCAAGACACATAAAACTTTGAGAAAGTAGGTATACATGAATTTAACAACCTTCTTGGGTGGAAGCTATGCTTAGCGAGTCATCACTCTCTTTAATTAAGACGAAAATGCTACATTTTGTTCCTGAACTTGGTTCAGAGAAAGTCTAACATGGGCAAATTCACGAGACCAGCTCGATGCCTGCACGTAATATACGTTGGGGCACTAAATAGTAATCTTCACGAACGGCTCCTCCTCATTTCCACTTGTCTCCTCCGGGACTTGATTTATACCCTGACGGACAATTACCCGGACTTCCTTCGATGCGACACGCGACAATACAGATCCCGTAATCTATTAGAAAGGGCGAAGGAGCATCAGGAGTCAAACTTCTGCTTGGGGAATTTCGTCGACGATGGGGGGTCGTCGTCGTTGGAGAAACTTTCACTCGTCTCCCGCTGCGAGGTATTGAGCGAAAGACGGCAGGGGGTTCTTTGGGAGGGCACATGAACATATTTCAGTGGTCATAGATTGGAAATACCACACTAGGTTATGAGACGTAATTTATGTCTATCGTACATTCTAACCATAAGGTATAGCGTAACACAAGAGGACGAATAAAGGAAAATCGAGTAGAAAACGAAGTTTATCCATTAATCTCAAATTTGCTTAGTTTTTCAATCTAGAACATTACGCTTTCTGATGCTTTAGGTTCAACTCTGTGGACGTTCATGTTCAATATTTATTTTATTAAGAACATTAAGTTTCATCAAACCCAGGATCTATATATGGCAGCTCTTTAAGCCATACCACTCCCTATCTCTACATTTCCTCTTTATATCTGAACGTTCCCTCGAAGCACCTTGCACCAGCATATTCAATTACTTGCTTCTCGTAATCCATTCTTTCTCTATTAATTTCTCCCTCATATCTTTCTTTAATTATAGTATTCAGTAAGCTTTTGTTCCTGATTAGTGTGCAAATTAGTATTACCAGTTACCAGCAACATATCAGTTTCTTTTGGGACAGGAATACTGAGATAATTACAGAATACTAACGCAAAATCGAAGAAATGGAAAGAGTATTTAGAGAATGTTTTTGACGGAAACGAATTTCACGCAATAATACAGGGAAAAGAGAATACAGTCGACAAATGAAAAGAAAGGAGACCACATCTTCACATAAAAACCAAACGCTAACAAGTCGAAGGATATTTTGATAACAAGAATTATAAAATGACCATTTTAGCCATTACTTAAAATCTGTTGGACACAAAATACCACTATTTCCCAAATGATTTCGGATTAAATTCTGAGTTTTATCTTTGAACCACCCAGTCTAAAAATGAAAATGCTAATATATATTACTTTACTTGACCTCAGTAGTTATCCGAATGGTGGCAGAGTGAAAGGAAGTGACTGGTAAATTTGTGGCATTTACAGGCGCCCTGAGGCTTAGTTCGGGGTGAGTTCCGTACTTTCACCTATTAAACCCGAAATTTTACCTATTAATGGTTATTCTGCTGAATGATGAATTAAGTAATAGGAAACACGGACGATATTTAACACTAAAATATATTTCTACCTCAACGAAATGTATAGTTTATTAGTCATAGAATATGGAACTCTATAGTCACTTGGAGCAAGAGACTTTTGGCCACCGCAGCTATGGAACTATAAGTGTTGTCTAAGATGTGAACTTTTCGATAAACTCACGTATGTTACGGGTGATATATGGTGCACCAAGTTCAAATCTACATTATGGATAGCAATGGATCAAATGTTGCTTTGGTGAATGCAGGTATCCCTAAACCCTTGCCGAGCCTTATACCGGGTACATATCTAAGCAAAAGTGGGCCAGTTTCTTTTTCTCTGCCACTATTTGATTTCTCAGGAATATCTGGCATCCGAAAAATCACACAACTTTCTCGCAACTGAGTGAGTTCAAAATCACCATTGATGGGGTTATGAATGAGGGCTATAGTTAAGCATTAGAAAATGTACTAAAATTATAATGAACATAAGAAAAGAACTAAAATTTTGGAATCGTAGACAAAATACGCATGACGTAAATATAAAACCGATACACTATGTATAAATATAAAATAGATGATATCAAGTTTATAATTTGAGAAAAGGTTAGTATGTAGTTGGGTTCTTAAATTGGACCATTCGTGGGCCACACACATTAAATGATTATGCGAAGAATATTAGACTTAAAGAAGCTATATTTCATAAGAAGAATTATACATAAATATGAAGAAAACGTAAAAGAATGGTGTTATTCAGTTGTATCAATGCCATATTTTGAACACGCGGCATGAGTTAAGCATCCAAAGGGAGAATGCAATAATTGGAAAAGGTTCAGGTAAAGTCCTCTATGCTAGTAAAAACTGGCTACGAGAAAAAAGTAAGCGTGATGAATGAATAGGAGGAATTTGTTTGGGAGTCAATTGATTCACGAGGAGAGAAGGCAAGACGTTTGCGAAGAAACAGAGCACCTTTTTTTCTTGCAATAGGGATCATATTTTACTTGCGAGGGAATTATTATGGCACCAAATTACACTGGTAGATTCGACTACCGGGATAAAAGGAGAGAAATAGACACCGAAACAGACAGATTCAAACAATCTTTCTTCCCTCGCACGACACATAACAATAATACAAACGTAATCATCTCTACTATCTCAGTTCTAAATCAAAATTTAAAATTCTACTTGAAAAAATTATTGAATAATTCAAATAGACGTTAAAGTACATACATGCGATACTCTTCAGTAACGATGATGATCGCAAACTGCGTTCATTCCCAAACGTCTACGGTTCTTAACTGAAGTTTTACCCTAAGATACCGCAACTTCACGTCGTTTAATGTGGCTGGGCAACTAGGGTTCAAGCATGATTTAATACGAAGGTATTGACGAGCACTTGTAAATATTTTCAAACAAAAGGTGTAATTGTCCCCTTCAGTAATATTAAAGCATACTTTATGGACAGTATCTGACCAAAAAAAAGGGAACGATATGAAGGGTATCTACACCGTACAAAAATCGGTTATCACTTCAAAGATGCGGGACTAAACCAAACATGTTCTATCAGCCGAATTTCGCAATAAAAATGGGAGGCTCAATCGGAGAACTTGAAAACCTATTTCGAATATCTTAGCAGGACGTGGGGCGTTCCGTGTATCCGCTGGAATGGCAACCAAATCGGACAAACAGACCACGAAAGACTAACCCTCCGCCACTCACCTCCCAGAGGATAGCACCCCCGCACGTGTTAGTATGCAGACACGCAGAGAGAGAGCGAGAGAGAAAACGAAAGCTTACTGGATCCTTCCCAAAGGGGAACGAAGCGACGGTCGTGGTTGTGCCACCGGGCGATAAATCAGTGTCATGGACATCGTTTTAATTCGCGATTACGCCTCCCCCCCTCCCGACGGTCGGTCGAATGGGAGGGAGGAAGAGAGAGAGAGAGCGATCCCTTTGGAATCTGCCCGGTTGGAAATTAAAAAAAAAAGGATGAAGAATGTGAGCCCAAAAAAACGAAGGTGGGGGGATACGAGGGTTTGTGGAGGACGAGAAAAAGAGAGTGCAGTACTAAAGCGGAAGAAGGTTGAAGAGAGAAGAGAGAGAGAGAATTAAAATAACAAGGGAAAGAAAGGTTGAGGGCGCGGGTGATGCGGGGTAGGAACAGGAAGGGTTTCACCCTGACAACATATCCATTGTGCGAGCAGAGCGACAATGCCTCCAACAATCAACGCGTTTGGAAACAAAGCGACGTGTTGCTATTTCTCGCAGTATTACAAAGGGTGGTTATACCGTTAATAAAAAATGAATCCCATGGGGATTAAACGAAGGAAGTGATCGGTATGGTAACGGACCCACGCGAAGGGATAGCCAGTGAGATTGGCATTTTTAGGGCTAGGCCATAATTAATTTACCTATTCATAGGAAGAAATATCACAAATCCTGAATTTTTTTCCTTTTTCAGAGGGGCATATGGGATTAATGTGAATGAAATTGACCCACATAAATAAAACTGAAAGGGAATAAAGGCCATTTTTATGTACTATCCGGAATTTCTGAAGACGTTGCATCAATCCTGCGGTAATCAACTCGAAGGTTGGTTTGTAAGAAGAGAGCTGAGCTCACCTAGTCCTAAGCACTTCACAGGGTGTAAAATTCACACATTCAATTAGGGTTATATGCTTTACCTCCGCCACCTATGGTTTCCCAGGAAGATGGTACCCTAAAAATCATAGTTTATGTGAATCTTAGGATGCCCAGGAGACGTTACCCGGAATCAAACCCGACGCCTCAGATTAGTAATCAAGTCATTGGACGACAACGCCTCCATTTTTGCATAACAATCATAAAAAAATGTGTTTCTGGGAATAAACCACTATGTCGCCACTTTTTGATAAGATAAGTGAAAGAATTTCTTCCTTAATGAAGCATGCATGACACCTAAATTATACGTCAGAAAGGAAATAAGAGTATGTACGATAAAGCAAGTTTAGATAAGGAACATAGTTCCTCAAAATGTTACGATTTCTTTTTTGCAAAATGTATTACAAGTCTCGTGAGGTATAAAGCTTATTTTATGTATTGAAGTCCAGACATCGGATTGTAAAACAATATACGCATGCAATTTTTATAAAATTACCACAAAAATAGCAGCTATATGCACATAATAAATAAATGGAATAAAGTAACCTCTGTAAAAGAACCCAAAAATGCTAATATTAGATTGGGGAAAAAGAAATTCATTATTTTTACGTTAAATTCAAAACTTTATTTAAGTTATTTCGGATTGTACGATTTGGGTCGAATATGCACCGTTTTGTTGTATAATTTGTTGCCATTAAAGATAGCTTCACAATGGTTCTCTCATAGAAGTCTTGGTCCTTATTGGCGAACATCTCTAGTAATCTATTTCCACAATCTTCTATTGAGCGCACTTTCTTATCACTCAGGAAGATTTGCAATGCGAGAAAAAGGTGGTAATCGCTTGGTGCCAGGTCCGGAATATATGGTGGATGCATTAAAACCTCCCAACCAAGTTCCGGGATATTCTGGCGAGTCACTACAGACTTGTGTGGACTTGCGTTGTCCTGATGAAACACAACAATTCTTCTGTTGACCAACGCTGGCCGTTTCTAGTCAATCGATATCTTCAAACGGGCCGGTTGTTGACATTAGGAATACGAATTTAGTGTTTGGCCATGCGGAAGCAACTCATAATAAATGATTCCTTAGAAGTCCCACCAAATGCACAGTAGAACCTTCCTGGCCGTTAGCCCTGGTTTGACCACCGCTTGAGCCTCTTCACCATTCTTTGAACATGATAGTTTTCGCACAGTATTATCGTATGTGACCCATTTCATTCCCCAGTCACCATCACTTTAAGAAATGGGTCGAGTTCATTTCGTTTGGCCAATGCTTCGCAGATGGAAATTCGATTCATCATGTTTCTTGGTGTTAATATGGTGTGGCACCCAAACATCGAACTTCTTTTCGAATCCAGCTTTGCGCAAATGGTTTTAAATTGTTTTATGGTCGATCTTTAGCTCCTGGGCGATGCTACGACTACTAACATGCCGGTCAACTTCGATTATTTCTGTGATTTTATCGACAATTTCGACGACGGACCTACCTGTGCGAGGTGCATCTTTAAGATGAAAAATGCCAGAATGGAATCAAATGAAACCGAAATTGCACGTAATTAGCTGTTATAGTATTGGCACCATAAACATCATTTACAATTTCAGCAGCCTGGCTTGCATTTTCGTCTTTACCAAAGAAAAGCTGTAAAATGTACCGAATTTTCTCCCGAACTTTCATTGTTAACACCCTGTAACTCACAACTGAATGGAACAAACAAAAAACATCAAAAGAATTTTTTTGGTGTGAAATGTCACCTTGACAGCGAGCATAAACTTGAAATTGTTTGATCGATACTTTACGAGATATCGATCACTACAGTCTTCTACCGAGAAAATAATAGATTTCTTTTTCCCCAACCTAATATTACCAGGTCGGAAAACCTGTTTTAAGTCGTACGGCATAGTTCTATTTAATATTTAGATTTCAGACAACATATTTACTAACTATTACGTGTTATATTATTTATAAAATAAAGAAAACATAACAATTGCTAATTTTGAATTATATTTCTCGATGAATCAACAGAAACATTAGATTGGCATGAAAATCAAATATGGAAGAATGGAATCAATGAGGGCTATAACTTCAGCCTGAAGTAGTTCTTCAAATCTGTAATAGACGCTGAACAAGGTTTTTAATCCTTTCTGAGATAAAATATAGGAAGCTTTTTAGATTAAAAATACATTGTTCAGCTATGCATACGCTCCATGATATTTTATATATGACATGTAGATATTTTCAACGCATTGAAAACCTAGTGAAAAGGAAATATGTAGAAAAAACTAATTGTGATCTCGTCAACATTCTAGCTAGTGGTTAAGTTCGGAGTGAATCACACAATCTAAGCACTTTCCTTATGATAATATCACGGATCCCAGAAGTTTGAAAGTCTGGATGTGTATAAAGCGTACACTTTGAGTATTGAGTGATTTTATTAGGTAATCTACCGGTTAAGGTAGGTTTTTGGATGGACACAACTATCAAATAAATATTTTGTAACTCCAAACAAAACCCAATCCAGCAACCTACTCTACATCAGGTCCCTCTTCATCTCGGTGTACTTCTTCCCTCCCTTCATCCCATCCAACATCCCTATCCTGTTCCTGCCCTTTCTTCGCTTGCCCAACATTCTCCCCTCTATTGCCTTCTTCAACATTCCACTACCGCTCAATACGCCTTCCATCCATTTTTCCTGCCTCCATAGGATTTCTCTCAACAAACCCCTCTTCTCACCCACCATCTCTAGTACTTCCTCATTTGTTTTCCTTTCGGTCCATTTCACCTTCTCCATTCTTCTCCACACCCACATTTCAAAAGCCTCCAGTCTACGTCTATCCTCCTGCTTCAATGACCACGTTTCCGCGCCGTACGCTCCATTTCAGAGTTTTTACGAGTCTTTTCTTAACCTCCCTACTCCTTTTTTGGTGGTCGCAGGGTATTTATGTAGATATAGATGTACTCAACATCCCCGTCATTAACCCCCTCCTCCTTGAGAAAGCATCCTTGCCTTATTAAGTGATACCAAATACATTTTCACCCACCATGGAATTTTTCCTACATCTTTCTAACTAGACATATAAGGAGAAGAATGTACGTGTGCCGACATAAAAGTCGTACAGTTTCCTGTAGAAACTGTCTTCTCCGACCTTCCGGATTAACAATAATATATATGTGTATTAATTAATAATAAATGAAGCAGAATTGGAAATAATTTTTTACATAACTCCATAATTAGCGGAAAAAAGAAGCTTTAGAGACCCCGAGTTAAAATCTATAATTTGACTACCCTTACAACAAAGTCGTATATTACTGCGAATACTTGTGTAAAATGTAAATGAACACGATTAAAAATGAGATAAAAAATGAAAGCAATACAGTAAAGATAAATGTAGGTTACATAAATGTTCAACTTTTGTCTAATAAAATAACCATTCCATAAAAAATTAAACAATGGTACAATTCTATTTCCTGTGTTTTGCTCTATAGTTATTGGTAACTCATTGCAATATACCATTGTGAACCAAGGTGTATTTTTTACGGGTGCAAGATATTTCTATGAAAGCACATATAGGCAAGGGAAAGGAACTAAGCAACTTGATGTGTGGATTTCATACAGCGTCTGGCACACTACAAGGGGCTCTATATATCCTCTCCCATCAAGTTAACCTTCTAGTTGATTACTATGGTAACAGAAAAAAATCTATTGAAGAAAACTCTAATCTGTCTACGTTATTTAACTTAATAGTTGTACACGCAGGTTACACATTTCTCCGAACAATCATACATTTTCCTCTCTTGATTTTATTTCCACCTCATGGATACAATAATTCCAATACGCTATAAATTAACAAATTTCTAAGTGACAAATAAACGTGCATAAAAAAGGAGCAGATATTTTATAAGATAAGGAGCGAAGACGTCTTGCGATGGTTCTGATTGGTACTATTTTCTTATTCCGGATATATTTTTTTAAGAATTTGAAAAGACTTCATGTGTTTAAATATATCCAACGCGAACAAGCTAAACCATAATTCAATATTGTTAGATTTTGGGAAGTAAAAAGAATTATAGTAATGGAATGTGGCCATCCGCATAAAAGGAGTACAACGGCAGGCTAATTATCTTAAAGGTTTGCTAATCTTATTACATATGAGTTGCAACTTTTTTCCACCGCGTTTTCACTCAGGTTTTAGGAGATGCTTACACGAGGTACGTAAGTGCAACGCCAGGCCTCCGCTAAACTAGAGACCGTAATCTTTGTCATTTTATAGAAGAAGGGAGATGTGATCAGAACAGTGTGTGGGAGAACACTGCTACCTCCTCTCCGCTCTTCGTAACGCGCAGATGACGGTGAATGATTAGCTGGCATTTAAAGGTTGGGGTAAACAGCGTGTAATGATTCTCGTTATGTTGTAAGCTTGTAATCAGGCCGTGGCGAAAAATTTCAAAACAGATGTATTTTGCCTTGACCTGCCCTTTATTTCTCCACGCAGTTAAAAATTGTTCGTTGGCAATTCACGGTGGGAATCTGGAGGGAGGCTCCCTGGAAATCCCTGACGTTAATTTCCTCATTCTCAGTCATCTTCTCCAGGAGAGGACGCTTTTTTCTGCAATACCGAAAAATAAATCATAGAAGAGACTGCGGGAACCGTAAGTATCACAGTAATTTTCCACGCATTCGTCATAAAAAAGAAAGAATTTTCCCCTCAACCCAACCTGGATAATCCTACCGATTTGCTCATGGTAAAAATGACCAAAGACACGATAGGTTTCGGATGGAAGAGATTAGCAAGAGTTTCAACTCCGAAAGAAACTAAAAAGGTTTCTATAAACCGAAGATACCGCAGTCAGAGGTTCGCTCACGCGGAATTTTGTAAACTCGAACTGGCATTAAAGTTCATCCCGTGTAAAAATTCAACGTGATCAAACAGATTGTTGGATCTCCAATAATAGGAAACATTACAACTGGAGATGGAGGAGTGCTAGGCAATATAATTGGGGAGGTCTATTTAACCTCGACCCTCGTTATGCGCGAGTAAACAGAGCCAATTAGTGAAGTGTTGTATTGGTTATACACGCAGCATCTTCGCTTCCTAATAAATAAATATTGAATATTCCTTTTAGTGAATAGTAATATTATATTGTAATATTATATTATAGTGAATATTCCTTTTTGATATTATTACACATCCTTACGTTTATCATTGCTCGGTGTAAAAATCATCACTCACCATATTAAGAGATTTCTTGTTCTTTTCCACAGACACACATGCAGAACTGAAATATACGTGTATACGTTGCTGATGGATGGAAATGAAATTCGTGTCTGAATGCATGCGCTCCTGCTGCATGTAAATTAAATGTGTACCTGACGATGCCATAATTCGGCGAAACCAGTCGCATCTTAAAAATAAAGACTGTGGAAAAGTGTAAAATATCTTTTAATACGGATATCAAATACTGCCATGAAGTGAAACCTGAACCATAGAGTATAACATCACTCTCGTTCTAAGTTAGGTTACCGTATTTAATACACGTAAAAAGTCATACAGCAAGAGTCTTGGAACAATTCATCCCTGTGCTTAAAAGTTATAAAAAATATTAGTTACATTATTATAAGTAGTAGTGTACCACCTTAGTGGAGGTTTTTGAGCGACCCTGGAAATCCAGACCTGTATTTCTAAGTCCAATCTAAAGTGGCAAAAAATTAAAACTCTTTGAAGTGGTATTATTAAGGGTAGTCTACCGACTAAGATTAAGCTTTTGATGGACCCTGACACAACATGCTAGAGTACTTCTAAACCCTAACTGACTGAATTAAAATATCTCTAGATCCCGTACTACATATCGATGCAGCTCGCTATTTAGATCTGATTGCTTCAAATCCCCCTTAAATCCATTTAAAAAACTTATTAATTCCCTCCATCTGCTTCAATTTCCCAAAATATAACCTCTATTACCGTCTGCGGCATCGTATTGTATCTAATTATATCCTGCATCTACGTATCCCGCCTTCTCCGAAATTCTCTCAACAGCAATATCGCTTCCACTACGACAGCTAAAGTTTCATTGTTTGCTTTCTTTTCCGTCGTTTCCCGCAACCGCACCTAGAAGTTTTTAATCTACGCTTTTCTCCTGCCTCAAGGACAAAGTTTCGGAACCATGTAGGACTTCAACCGACTTATACCTGAACGCAAAAAGTCACCACCATCCAGCACAACGGTCGGCGGTTCTTTCATCCTTGCTGCATAGAGCCAAAGTCATTTCCGACCAGCAGAGCCTTCCTGCAGAACTCGGACATCTGAAGAAGACATTCCGGGAAAATGGTTTCAGTCCGCGAGAAATCTCCATGGCCCTGAAAAGGGCCTTCGGAGAAAAAAGGGAGACACGTGAAGAAGAGCGGAAACCGGTGGCCAACGCATTCCTGCCGTACATCTCTACGGTATCTGGCAAGATTTTGCGCATTTTGCGTAATCATAACATACGGACAGTGCACCTACCACACAAAAAACTAAGACAAGTCTTAGTTCGTGCCAAATACCCCGCCGGACTGAAATTGCCTGGTGTCTACAGTATATCATGCGAGTGTGGCGAAGAGTATATCGGTGAGACGGGAAGAACGATCGAGACCCGAATTAAAGAACATAAGCGTCATCTCCGACTCTACCAACCATCAAAATCGGCGGTTGCGGAGCATGCCATTGATTGCGACCACGCGATACGCTGGGAAGAAACCAAAATGCTCCACCATTCCAAAGGCTACTGGGACCGACTCACCAAGGAGGCAATTGAAATACGGCTCTCTGAGAAAAACTTTAACAGAGACGAGGGTTTCAGCCTAAGCAGGACATGGAACCCGATCCTGAAAATGGCGGGAAAACGTGCTCGGCCTCCGCCAATCAGAAGGGACCCAACAACACCTAATCAGGACATGGGACCCAATCCTGGAAATGGCGGAAAACGTGCTCGGCCTCAGCCAATCAGAAGGGACCCAACATGACCACCGAGGATATATAAACTGGCACCTACAGACTGGCATCATCGGCCCTGATGACGATGAAAAAGGATTTCATCGAAACGTCGGCAGCGATGGAGATGGAGGAGATTACCCGGATGAAATCCCGAGAAGAATTTACTGCTTTCGGAACCATATAATTCTACGATTTGCATTCAGGTTTGCACTAGTCATTTCTTTACATCTCTAGTGGATCCCTATCATGAAATCCCGCATTTTAACCCACACTACCCTTCTCCAATTCATTCAACCATGATTAAACCATAGTTACGTTATTTTAGTTTAATCTGCCAAGCATTCATGTCAACAAACTTTGAATAAAAAATTGAAGCTACGTAGAGGATTGAGTAAACTAACGGTTGACATAGAAACATAATTCTCTTAATAAGGCTTGAAAATTCATCCTTTATCAGTCGTTTGAATATAACTGTTACTCTAAGTTTTAGTTGTTTTTTTTTCCTCCCCTGCCTGCTCACCTTAAGTTAATTCCTTTATCAGAGTATTCAAAATATCCCATCGCCAATCAGAATGTTATGCGTTAAGCTTGTGTTAACGTTGTTGATTAATTTTATTCTCAATTTAAGATGACCCTAGAATAAATTTCAAGAAACTGCGGGGGACGCCACAACAGTAACTTTTTTCAGAGTCATCCGCTAATGTGCATTACAATGCAACCACTTCAGAGTGTAAAAAATCATTCGCCGGTCAAATCCCGGTCAAGGCAACTGGTTTTTACACTCTGAAATGTTTGCATTAAAACGACCCTAGAATTAAATATCAATTATTAGTCTTTTATTGAGAAAATTAATCTCAATAATAATCTTAATCGATGGACGATGAGGTCACGTACTTTGCTGTTTCACATGCAAAAAATGTTCACGTAAAAAATCACATCGATTGAACTTCACTGATTACTTTATTTCTTTTTTTCCAGTGACTTATTATCCATTATCCCACCATGCTTCGGTGGAATGGCGGGAAGATCCTACAATGTAATTAATAGCAAAATAGGGCGTAATTGCATCGCAACTTCATGACTGCGAAATGGAAAAATAAAACACGCTCTTTACTAAAGTCTACCAAAAAAAATATTTCAAAAACTGAAACTAACATTTTTCGCATATCATACGCACGTTGTAGGGTGAAAATGAATGCTTCGCTTAATTGGTCGTTTTAAACGGATTGAGGTCAGTGCGACCGTAAAGATACTAATCACCGTTACTGACCCCTAAATACTGGCGCCGAGGGTGCTGGCGGGCCATTTTCAGTGGATTAAGGCATGCATTCACTGCCTGATCGGAGTAATTAACGACCATAAACAGGACGCAGATTCTCACAAAAGAAGTTCCTAAGTGATGGGCTCAATTCAAGTCCTCCTCTGCCCAATTTCAAAAAGAGCGACCGTTTATGCAAAGATAAGCTCTCTTTCAGTAAAGAAAACCATCACTACCTATAACCGTAGGCTTTATATGGCTTTATATTTATATAATAACAGGCTTTTTATGTTTAAGATTCACATTTTACATATTTAGACCTAGAGCAATAATGAAGCCAACCTATGACAGGAATTGTTTCAGTACAAATTTTCCAATTCATGTTAAGGTACTTCAAATTTATAACCAAGATATTATTTTTCTTAAGAAACTACTTAATCGCCAGTAAGGTGTTACTTCTCTGTGGTAAGGTAACATTTAAAAAATACGAGAATTTTGGATTCATGGAAAAAATATTAACCAAAGAATTGGAAAATGTTAAGAAAATTCCACTTGATTATTTAAAATTTTCCTGGGAAAGAAAGTAAGCGTTACGGGTGTGCTGGAGGAATTAAACTGGGAATCTCTTGATTCACTAGGAGTTCTAGGCGAAAATTAAATTTAAAAAGACACCAAAGAGTTTTCTTGCGGCAGAGGGGCAATGATTAAAATTCGACCATCGGTATAAAATTAGAGATACCGAAAACGTCACAAATAGATTCAAGTCAAGATCCGCTCTTTCTTCCCTCGCATGTAACATATTCATCACAAAATTGAATCCATGCACCCGAATATATAAGGTCTATCCCAAAAGTAGTAGGACTGAGTCGATTAAAAAAAATCATTGCAAGAATTGATACATTACATTCACTCGAAATTCTTTGAAGGGCATCATTTAAACACATTGTTCACCTTCACATAACCGGACGATTCCTGAGTTCACGTCGTCCGTGGTCATTTAACTTGTACCATAAAAGTAATAGTAACCTCAAAATGTACTCAATCGGGCACAAAAATGATAAAATTAATTCTTAATTTGAACAGATGGAAAAACTTCACAATACATGAATTAGGTCCGAGTTTGATGAAGATAAATATTCAACTAGTCAGTTGTTTTAATATTATTGATCCTTGGCAAGGTCATGAGAATTGTAGGATAGGTGAAAGCTAAGATACCCATTAAAATTGGAGGTGAAAATCTAGATCATGTAGAATGACACATACCTTGGAAAATATTTGTAGCAAGATGGTCAAACTAATAAAGATCTCAGAAGAAGATTTGGCCAAAAAGCGTTCACAAGGAGGGGGAGTTAATGACAGGTAAGTAAGGATTTAAGGAAAGATCTCGTAAACTCTGAGATGGAGGGTGGTTTTGTACAGCACGGAAACATGGACGTTAAAGTAAGATGGTATGCGTAGATCTGAGGGTTTTGAGATGAGGGTGTAGAAAGTATGGTGAAAGGGAAATTGACGGAAAGGAAAACTTGCTCAGAGATACTGGGCATAATGATGAGAGGAGAGGATTTTTGAGAAAAATCCACAGGAGTCAGATAAGATTAACAGAGTACATTTTAATTGGGGAGAGATATTGACAACTGTGATGGAGGGGAGAACATCAGGCAATTGAGGAAGAGTGAGGAATAAAATAGGCATGCTGGACGGAACGGAAAGAGATAGCGTGTTTAAAGAATTAAATGAAGGTTGATGGTAAGAGAGGGTGTCAAATTTGGTCTTTTCCAGCGAAAGTAAAAAATGTAGAAGTGTTAAGTTTGATTTAATCAAGAGTATACCTTCAACGGCAGACAACCAAATAAGGATTATATAAAACACTAAAATCGTCCTTATTTTTTGACATCACATTTCTGTTGAGACGATTAATCGACTTGCAAATGTGTAAATGTCATTGAGATCACTTATGGCAAAATTTTAGAAAAAACACGAATCCTTGTATGAACCTTATGCGATTTTTTTGCGATTACTTTTATTTACTACAGCTGTTACTCTTCAATCACTGAAAAGTAAACCGATCTGCCACTGAAACTTAGTTGAGTACTTACCACGTCAATGATGTGGTGCAGGGAGAGCCCGAAGGTGATATTAAGCGCTTCCGAAGAATTCTCTGCTGGTCTCACGGAAGCGTCGTAGTTGGACATGAGGTATCTGGTCAACCGGTATTCCTGCTCGTCCGCGCTTGATGGCGCCATCACTGCGTGGATCCCAAGCGGAGCGACGATTAAGCACATAAAAATGAACAAGAATAATTTATTTTAAGGATGACACCCGCGAAATTTATGCGGGCAAAGTTCTCTTTCATCACAAAATGTTATTTGAAAAAGCGGGGTCAAAATGTGTGGCTTTGAATGATGCATAAAAAGTAAGCTTATGTGCCATTTTATCCCACACTAATGGGAACACAGTACAAATCCATGCATTCATATCTACGGTAAACTTCTAATAAGCAGAATTAAAATATAGGTTGAGGTTGTTTGCTTTTGATCAATTATACTCATCGAGACCAATTGAATATCTAAAAATTTGCATTTTGACTAGTGATATAATAAAAAATGATAACACAGGTAATAATAGGTCACTCAATCAAAATGGGGAAAAGGTTTTGGATAATAACTGTCATAATATTAAATTCACCGGTCAGGGTCCTTTAAAGAAAATTGAATATTTTTAAAACGTGACATTGAGTAATGAAATATAGTATATATAACTAACCGTTAATTTATACAGGTAGAACAAACTTATTTTAATAGAATGTGGGAAAATATAATTCCAAAAGGCGAAAAAATTATATTCCTGCTTTAGCGAATATTTCCCACAAAATACTGAATTTTTCATATAGATGATTTTATCATATTTACCTTTTCCTGAGTATGGTGCAATAGATATAACTTTAATTGCCAAAATAATAATTAATGTCGATACTCTCTACGTTCGACATTCCTCCGACTTACTCTTAATAAAATGTTTAAATACTTCACATGACATTGATTCTGAAAGTACCCGAATTCACACAGTACATATAAATTGGATTTGACGTTCTAGAGAAATGGTAAAACATCAACATTAACTGTAAAAGACATTATTGACGGTTTCCGTTGACGAGGTGATTGCTTCTCTGAAATTAGGTGGGATCAACTAGGTATTAGGTAAATGTCCTAACTTTGCCGTAATTAGCGCGTCAATGTCGAGGTTTCTTTAGTAAACATTAACAGGGCGACCTAAATCAAAACATGTAGGGCATTAAAAGATTATAAAGTAGGCAGGCACAAGTTACTGAGATATGGAGAAACAAATGATGGAGAAGAGAATGAGGTAGCTCTCGAAATAACTAGAAGAGAATAACTACTAGAGGTCAATCGAAACTTGCCTGTAAATTAATAGAATATGTTGAATGAGTTCTCATACTCGAACTCATATCCTAATAATTAGTACTACATTAAACGGTATTATCGCCTTGAATTGGACAATTTATCAAGTGAACTAATAAATCTGCTAGAATTGTTCACCCCTTAAACTATCACCTTCAGATAGATCGAAGGGTTGAATTCCAAGCCACACCATTTCTCACGAGCGCGGAAAGTATAAAAGGATATCAAACCAGATAAAAGGTACGTGAATTTGTCGCGTTCTTCACAGCCCACGAAGGGGTAATTTTTTTCATTTTGATTGAATGATGGCATTCAATTATTTCCCAGATATTTTTCTGAATTCAAGGCAAAGAGGAGAAGAAAAGAGAGTAGTAAGTCAGTAAAAAAGTATTAATACATGCAAATTTGTGGAAAAAAACACGTAACTAAAGTGAGTTCATTGTGAGATTAAGGGTTTCATTTAATATTTTTCCCATTCCATCAAAATTCCTTTCCTGGAATTCGTACGAATGAAAACAAAATCAAGCATCAAACTACGAAAACAATATTTCTAGGAATACCAAAAAAATTCCAAAGGAAATGAAGTAAAAGATAGTTTATATTATTAGTTAAGTTCAATATTGACTTGGTGGAAAGAAAACTTGTTGATAGTTTTGATGCGATAGCGAGTCAAATAATATAAGGAATTAAATAATAAATTCCTTCACATGGACAGGCTAAAATTTTCCTCCGGAATAGGAGTTTGGACTTTAACATTTATTTACTTGCATAAGTACCGTCGCGGGTGGGACGATGGCACCATCCAAAAACAGCTTTTAGACCAATTTACGTTTTACGGTTTTTTCAAGGAGATAACAATAAAACGACGATGATGACGTAAGATTGTGTCTCCCATTCTTAAAAAAAATCCTTCTCGGTCCTTCGAACGAAAACGAAATTAAATGGCAAAATGTAAAAACACGTATCCAAGGAAGATCTAGGATTCCCTTCTTCCCGGCGGTTAAAATATGTCATCCTCTCGGATAAAAAGATCCAATAAATGATCTCATTGACGGGAGTCAAACCCACGTTCTATAGGTTGAAATGCTTGAAAGTTATGACGCTTCTTGGCTCAAGCAGTCGCGATAAAAATACATGAGTCAACGTGGGATATCCCGCATGGCAATTGAGAAATTTTAATCTCCAGATAACGCTAATTCGCGGTGCACAATAGAGAGAAAAAGTCTTATAGGACTTCTTTAAAAAGTATCGGGAAAGGTTACGGAAAAATTATATTTATTTCAGAAATTGCTAAAATGCTTCAAAATTCTTCAAAGTACATCTCTTGACCGTCCATGCACTTTTGCCAGCGGCTTTTTCACGACTTAAAGTCTCCCTGGTAGACTGATTCGGGGAAGTTTCTTAAGGGTACGCGTGAAAATTTCCTTGTCGGCACTTCAAATTATTTCACATATATTACCATGGTGGTGTGCTTTGAAGGAAAATAAGACTTTTGAGACTATGTAACAGTCTACTGGTGGCAAGTCAGGACTCTAAGGGGGTTGAGGAATCGCCATGATGATATTTTTTGTCAAGTAGTCGGTTACCTTGGAGCAGGTGTGGCTCGGAGCACTTGGTGCCTAGGTGGGGTTTAGCGCAGATTTTTCGCATCGCCAAAGGTTCAGCCATAATTGTGTAAACTGTCATCTTATCAATGCCAATACGATCTTCGATCATGAGCACACTTAATCGACGATCTGAATTCAGCACTTCACGCACACGTTGCACGTTGTTGTCAGTTCTTGATGTCGATGTTCATCCAGCGCGGAGCTCATCCTCCACCATCTCTCAGTCGTCTTTGAAGAGCTTGTGCCACTTAAAAACTTTTTCATGGGATTTAACCCTGGAACTCTTGGCAAATTATGCCCAATATTTCCGTTTCCGTTCTCCCCAGTTTTAAGCAAAATTTAATGACGTACCGCTATTCAATCGCTTACTGCATTTTAAGCTTGCGCAGATTCACACGACAGAGGTCCACTAAAAACTCGATCTAGCCTGAACGAACGCTAGTTGGCAACTATCACCTGGCACATGTTGAAGGTCAGGCTCTCCGCCACGAAATCAGCGCGCTCAGTAACGTACATATATATCGCATTCAGCATAGGGTAAGCAACGGATAAAATATTACTCGTAGAGGTAAAAGCAGAATCGACGGACTGGGTCATTATTCAGGTATACATGCCACTGAGCAACCACAAGGAGGAAGAAGTCGATAGGATGTATGATGAGTTAGAGGATATTAATTTTTAAAAAAGGGGTAGGAAGAAGCGTAGTCAACATAGACCAAGCGACAGATAGAATTTTACTCGTAGAGATTAAAGCAGAGCCGACGAACTTGGTCATTAAAATAGAGGAGTAGTAGTATTGGAGTATAGTAGAGGAGATATAGTATTGGAGTTCTTCTTCAGTATTATATTGGCTTTAGGATTTTCTTCCTTGTGACAACTTGGTCATTGTTCAGGTATACATGCCACCGAGCAACCACAAGGAGGAAGAAGTCGATAGGATGTACGATGAGTTAGAGGATATAGTCGCGTGTGTTCCTGCGGGGAAACATTTGATAGTGATGGGGGATTGGAATGCGACGGTAGGCGAAGGAAGAGATGGTGGTGAGGTGGGGGACTATGGGTTAGGCACGAGGAATGAACGCGGGAAGAAACGAATTGAGTTCTGCAGGAGACAGGGGTTGGTCATCACCAACACATGGTTTACACACCACAAAAGTTGTAGGTATACATGGAAAATTCTAGATGACTCAGAAAGGTTTCAGATAGATAACATTCTGGTTAGGCACAGGTTTAGAAACAGTGTGATAAATTCGCGCAGTTTTCCAGGAGCGGATGAGGACTCTGACCACAATTTAGTTTTCATAAATTGTAGCATCTGTTTAAAAAAGGTAAGTCAAGGGCGATGGGCAAGAAATGGAATGTTGAACGATTAAATGGATTAACGAGGAAAGAGTATCAGCAGCCTGTAGAGAAAATGATGGATGGCGGTAAAGAGCTGGATTCTATAGAGGAAATATGGGAATGTATCACGAAAGGGATATCGAAAACCGCCAAAAAACCTTTGGAACCGTTAATGGGAAAAGGACAAGGCAGTCGTGGATCATGGATGAGATAATATTAAAAATCGATGAGAGATGAAAATGGAAGTATGTAAACACAGAGTCAGGCAAAATGAATCTGCCGTCAAGGTTAGTACTCGGTGAACTTTTATCATTATCTACCCATGATGAGCCACATTGGCCAAGCACCCATTATACTTTATGATGTTGTATGATTGCTAAACTGCTATTCTTTCCTCTTGTGTGTTGTCTATTTACCCTTTGGTGGGTGAAACAGCTCCCTAACGCCATCTCTTGGCCAAAGAATTGGGGCATTTGGGCGCTTTAAAACACCGCTGATCGCAGTGTAAATTAGGTTTCCTCGATAGCTCAAGTGGTTAGAGCATCCGCCCGGCAAGTGAAGGGATCCGGTGATCAAGTGCAGGTCGAGGAAATATTTGTACACTCGTGGTCTGCTTGATTCCACCTTCCCCACCCCTCCAGTGTTCGTAATTCATGTGTGTTCCTATCCCTTTTCTTTATATCAATTTCCATGCGAATAATTATTTGATATATATATACATAGTGTATACATATTTATGCATAAATAAAGGAGTCGCCTACACCATTAGAAGATTTAAAAGTTTATAATGGCGAAGAGAGATGTGAAAATGTATGAGAAACTGGATTTGATACCTTTATCTCTTATCTGACTTTGTCTTAGTACTTTGGGAATTCTTGACCGGCATTCCCAGGATGTTAATAGCAAACCATCACCGCTTCCATTTCTGCGAGGCAACTCCAAACAATACACGCAAACTCGCGTCAACCTTCACGCAGCACCTTTCCCTCCTCCTCGTATACCAAGAGAATTTTCCAACTTCTCTCTCACCGACACTTCCACTTAGCCGTCTCCTCAACTTCCACCCACGCACGCCCGCCGAGAACTTTTGCTCACCCCGACGGCAAAACAGTCATTATTCGCGGAATTTCATTCCACGCAACTACAAAGTGATATTTCGAGAATGAGACTAAGATTCTTAGAAAAACGCTTAAGTTTTAACTCGCTGATAATGCCAGGTTGAAGGATGTCCCTTAAGGCTGCTGAAATGCTAGTTGTGAGTCGATGAGTCGTCCTTTATTTTACATTTATGCCTTGGAAATTTTAGAACTTCCGTTTATTTTAGTATTTATGATTAATATCGAAATATCAAAAATCTGGAAATTGAGGCAATATTAGAGATTATACATTTAGTTTATACTAATGTATTGGTCGTTATCTCACGAAACTCTTGCAAAGGAAAACCGAAAGCAGCAGGACAGATGACGCAGAAGAAAAAGGCCAATTTAGTTAAAATAGGAACAAGGACAATGAGAAGGACAGGAAAATTAGTGAATATTAAGAGAGAGATATAAAGAGGGAATAAAGATATTTTAAATCTATACAAGGTGAGATGGAAGGATAGCGTAAATTAATGGAGTGATAGTTATAGAGTAATATACAGTAGAGGGGACGAGAGACAACGAGAGATTTCCGTAATATTGAATAAAGAAGCAAGAAAAAGCTTAGGCATCGCAGGGTAAGTCCTCACCAACACTTGGTTTAAACACCACAAAAGGCGTAGGTATACATGGAAAATGCTGGGTGACTCTTAAAGGTATCTATTAGATTATATTAGACACATACGGTTAGAAAAAGCCTAAGCTAAACATTGAAATAGGGGGGAAAAGAATAGAGCAGGTAGAACAGTTTACATATCTCGGAAGTGTTTTGGAACAATACGGTCAAAGTAGTGTGGACGCAAGGAGAAGAATTGCGCTAGGCAAGGAGGCTTTCTCAAGGAGGCTTTCTCAAGGAGGAGGGAGTTGATGACGGGGACGGTGTGTAGGGATATTAAGACAAGACTCGTAAAAACTCTGATGTGGAGCGTAGCTATGTACGGCGCGGAACCGTGGACGCTAAAGCAGGAGGATAGACGTAGATTGGAGACTTTTGAAATGTGGGTGTGGAGAAGAATGGAGAAGGTGAAATGGATCAAATTAGAACCGAATAAGGAAGCACTAGGTATGGTGGGTAAGGAGAGGGGTTTGTTGGGAGAAATCCTATGGAGGCAGGAAAAATGGATGAATGGCATATTGAGCGGCAGTGGGATGTTGAAGAAGGTAATAGAGGGGAGAATGTCAAGCAAAAAGAGGAAATGGCAGAAACAGGATAGGAATGTTGGACGGGATGAAGGGAGGAAAGACATACACAGAGATGAAGAGTAGGTTGCTGGATTGGGTTTTGTTTGGAGTTGCAAAATATTTATTTGATAGTTGTGTCCATCCAAAAACCTACCTTAACCGGTAGATTACCCCTTAATAATATGGTTATGAGGGTGCGGTAGACCAGGGGGTAGAGCGTTGAACTACTGACCGGAGGGCCCGGGTTCGTTTCCCGGACTCTGGGCACCTGCAGCTCCACCCAAGCCATGTTAATTTTTTGGGTACCAGATCTTCCTGAGAAACCATAACCGGCACAGGGAAAGGAACTGGCCCTCCTTCCCTGATGTGTGAATTTCACACACTGTCGGGATTAGTACTGGGTCAACTCTACCGTCAATCGTCACCTACCAAACTGACGGTAGAGTTATTTTCGGTAGAGAGGTTTTGGTAGGTGAGGAATGGTGTTTATAGTATGTCTTTTATGCATGGTTAGGCACAGATTTAGGAGTAGTGTGATCCATTTGTGCACATTCCGGGGAGCGGATGCGGACTTAATATAATTTAGTGATAATTAAAGGATGCGTCCAATTAAAAAAAGATAAGGTAAAGGCGGCAAGTTAGGAAATGGAATTTAGAAGCAATAACTGGAATGACAAGAAAGGAGTATCAGCAGGATGTAGAGAAAATTATAAATGAGGGAAAAGAACGTTGTACATTTGAGAAAACATGGAAATTTATTTACAAAAAAAGAATATCGAAAGCCGCACAAGAAATTGTAGGAACTGTTAATTGGAAAAGGACATGGAAACCATGGATCTAAGATGATATTACTAGAAAGATAGCTGAGAGAAAGAAATGAAGGAATGTAAACGCAGAATTAGGCAGAAGGAAGTACAAAGACTTAAATAATACATTTAAAAAAACTGAAAAAGTATTATGCATTCTCTGGGAATAATAAAATTGTTGATCGTACTTGTAAAATTACTTAAAATTCTTCAAAATACTCTCTCCCCCCTGCATCAATACACTTGTGGAGACGTCTGCCCCGCCTGGAAGGTCCTCTACAGGAATGTCTCTCAAGAACGTAGTAAGATTCTTTTGGATGTTGTCCAAGCTCTCCCAAAGCTTTCCTTTCACCTCTCTCTTCTTTTGGGGAAACAAAAAACACTTGCATGAAGCCAAAACGGGAATGGTAAGGGCGCTAGGTGGTTACAATTCAATTGGGGAAAAAATCTTGGGGAAAGCAATTCTTGACAGCGTGAAACTCGAAGTTCTTTCTGGTCTTCTGTCAACACTTTCGGCGCTAGCTTCGCGCAGACCTTTCGCATTTCTAGATCCTCGGTCACCATCTCATGTGTAGGGTGTTACCAATTCGCTGGATGCCCAATCGACGGTGAAACGCAAAATTTCGCTCACACGATTCACGTTTTCGTCGGTTCTGGCCGTTGTTGGATGTCCAGGACGGGGTTCGTCGACGACATCCCCTTCTTGAACCCCTTTTGGCATCTCCCTGACTGTGACTTTGAATTTCAGTCGTCCTTGTAGGCCTCTAGAAGTATCTGGAATGTTTCGGTTACATTCTTTCCAAGCTAAACGCAAAACTTGACGGCGCACAAGCGAAGTACAAGCGAACGATCCATCACGCCGTGTTACAAAGTAGAAAAATACACTTTACCCGGAGGCACGTCTTTCGGCATAGGTTGCTAGGAGGAAACTGGCAATCAATTTTGTTGAAAGGGCAGACCCTCTACTACATTTCCTGACAGGATTTAACGCATTGTAATGGAAATTCGTCTGCCAATAATAGTATGCACATTACTTTCATAAATATTCATGTACATTTAGACGGGTGACAAATAAAGCAAAAGAGGCATGGTGGAATACCCAGTGCAAAGATAAGGAAAGTTTGCAGAAGGGTATAATTGGTACGCTATACATGAAGGTTAAAATACTATCGGGAAGTAAGAATGACAGATCTCTGCTAAACGTTAGAGATAAGTGGGGTAAGATAATAGTGGAAACAGAAAAGATCAAGGAAAGACGGAAGGAGTATGTAGAAGAACTCTATGGTAAACAACTTAGGCCAAGAAGCTTTGATACAGAAAAGGAACATGACGTAGAGGAAGATAACTTAGGTCCAGATATATTCTACGATTTTACTATGGAAAGAACATCAAGGGAAATGAAATCAAATAAGGCCGTGGAAGTAGACAATATTCCTGCAAAGCTAGTGGAATGTCTAGGAAAATGTGGGAGGAAGACCCTATATGGACTGATTCGTAGTATCTATGACGAAGAAATCTGGCTGGAAGACTTGGTGAGGTCAGTGTTAGTTCCTATTCCGAAAAAAGGTAAAGGTTACATCATGTGAGGACTACAGAATAATAAATAATTTTATCTCAGGATCAAAAACAAAAGATAGAGAGCAAGGCAAATGATTACTTAGGGGACGATCAGTTTGGATTTAGGAAGAGGAGAGGCCCGCGCGATGCCATTACAGGAATGAGATCATTAATTGAGAGGATTATAGAATACCATCAGGACGTATTGATAGTTGGAGGGACAGGAGACTGATCCGCAACCTGTAAATGTCTCAGACTGCTCAGGGGCGAGTGGGGAACGGAGAATCCGAATGGGCAGTGTTAGGAAGAGGTGTGAAGGCAGGGTTGCCCATTATCACCGGTGCTATTCAACGTATATGTAGAGCAAGTGATTAAAGAGGCATGCGAATAAATTGATTGATATAGGAATAAAAGCCGGCGGATATTCGTAAAATCAGTTCGGTTTGCTGGAAACAGTAAAACAAATAATTGATATTTTTTTTAAAACTAGAGTCAAGATACTTGCCTGTAAATAAAATAAATTCGATGAATGAATTGAAAAAATACTATCATGGTACAAATGTTCCCTATTGTAACAAATATTCGAGAATTTTATAACATTCAAATTCATTAATGCTGCTTTCTTCGACATCAATTGTTGAAATTGGCACCAGCCCTTTAAAGACCAGCTCATTGGGTGCAACGCACCGTCTGCAGTCGCCTCACTGAGTTACAGACTCTGCACTCACAACCTTCCGTCTTGCTGCTACCCATCGATCTATCTGGGAAAGGTGACCCTATTCGGAGCAGTCAGCATTACCCCAGCTTTTCTACGATTTATCAGAACTCTTAAGTCATATAACCACGTAAAGATTATGTATTCAGAGGGAAGCTTTATCACTCTTAAGCAAGTAAATTTTAACTAAAATGATTAACAAGATAATGTGATGCAATTCTGAAATTTACTCGCTTCTCCAAAAAGTTAATTTTCTGAGGTATTAGGAGAATGAACAGAGTCGCAAGTTGCGAGTAATTACTCTAATGCACAGTAGTTATTTGAAAATAAAAAGGAAACTAAATTTCCTTGAATATAATGCTACCTCCTTCAAAAATGACCATTTTTGTGTGTTAAAATTAAGAGATATCTCTTCCCTCCTATGGATTTTTTTGTCATGTAAAATATATGTTTTCATCTCAGCTCTTAGTCGCCCTTTAAATTTTTTTGTACCATTATTTTCTGTGGATACTAAGAATGTCCATGCATTTGCATGAGAAATGAAATCCCAACCTAACCATAGAAACTGCTTTCCTAGCGGTGTTCCTATTCGCGCGGGCATGATACATTATTCTAGATTTTGGCCTCATCATATTTAGATTCATTTCGAATTAAGATTTTGCCACTGAGGTGCTCCTTGGCACTTAACAAATTAATGTGTACCGACCTGGTCCTCCTCTTTCCAGCGTCTCTACTACACATACATATCTCTCCCGCTCCATTCTCCTTCTGTTCCCCTCTCCTTTCCTCTCCGTAAGAGCAGTTAAAATCTTCAATTGCTCATGGCTTTTTTCCCAGGAAATAAACGCCAAACAATGAAGTCTCGGTGTGGTAACTTAAAGGCTTCCGAACGAAGAGGCCCTGAACCACCTCCTTCCGTGGAGGACCGTAAACATTTATTCCTTAGAATAAATGTGCGCTTCCAGAGATCCCCGTAAATGAATTACCTTCGAGTCCACCCCTTCCCAACTCGCCAACCTTCCAAAACCCCTTTTTCCGACGCAGAAATGGAAAAATTCCCTCGTACCTTATTAGGAGGAAAACTTGATATTGTTATTCTCCATCCATTCAACTCCACCAGGCGGGAAACAACTGAAAATTCGATTGCAGATACGGACGCTACACACTTCATCATGCGACATTTCATTTCATTAACACAATACAGAAGGCAACGCTCAGCGGACCAAACCAAGAAATTGTACAAAAGAACGAAATCTATTAAACCGTGATGACTGCTGTAAATAAGGACCGTGAAAATTGTTTTTCTTTGTGACTTAATTAGCAAATGAGGAGCGTTTATGTGTTAGTTTTCTTGAAAGTTTACCAAATACCACCAAACACTAACATAGTTAAAACTGAAACTGTCAAGGAAATAATATACAAGTCATTAAATTCAAACTGATTTACACACACAAAATCAAAAATGCAAAAGGAAGCTTATTTCATCAGACGGATACTTGCGTTTGAGAAAAAATCTGGGTTTTAGGTACAAATCATATCCAGGCACACAAGGAATTTCAGCCAATTAAGTACAATTCGATTCCTGACTTCAAACGGTAAAAAAATTAGGTTCAAAAAATATAATTAAAAATAGTTAAAAAACGTTTAACTTTAAATAGCTAAAATAAGTGAATAAACACTGGTTATGTAATAGCAAGTCACAGAAATACGACAAACTTTACGTCAGTCGAGTGAATTTTTTAATGCCAGATATTTCTAAGAAATAAAACAGTGGCAAAGAAAAAGGAACTGACTTCTCTTTGCTCTGAAGTGTGAATGTCAAATGATTTCTGTCCGTAATTTAAGGTTCAGTAAGTGGCAAGTAATACCCACATCAATCAAATTTTTAAAAATGTTCCATTACAATTTTTAGTGTACTTTTGAGCATGGTGCACCTTATTTAATCCTTGGCATGCGTCAATTTGTCAAATAATTAATTACCTTATTTGATCGGAAATTCATTTGTTGCCGTAATAACTGCCTCTGGGTCGCAAGAAATTCAGGTGTTTTGTATCAGTTTAAAAGTCCCAGACTTTTTTTCTCGATTCAATAAACAAGAGGTCCAGTCCTTATTTATCCAACAGACCAGCCATTCTCACCATCTTCTCGGAACGATTTTTTGACAAATCTACAGGATTTCCTCCATAACCTTTGTCAAATCCTCAATTATTGTTTTCTCAAATGAAATTCAAATACTTGCTACCAATATTCCATGTTATTAAAAAGAGGGAGAATTAAAAACTACTGCAATCAACGAGGTAGGCAAGAGAAGAAGAAATAAATGGAGGCGTTGATGCCAGGAACTAGTTTCTTTTCACAGCTTAATTGTGAAACTAAGAAATCATCAGAAGATGTTTAACAAATAGCGCCAAAAACCTAAAAAATATATATGTGCCCTGAAAGACGACTGGAAGTATTTCCATTCATACAATCCAAAATTAAATATGTACACATGAATGAAAAACTCTAACATTGCTTTTTATTCAAAAAGAGTGGTGATTGACCAGAGGTATACTAGGTGTATTAATATTTGAAAACGATAAATAGGTAAATATTTGTAACACTTTAATGTGGAGGAAAAACTATTGCAGGTAACTTTCAAGCATTCTAATTGGCTTACGCGTCACAAGACGAGAAGTAAGCGTCTCAACTTCATCTATTAACCCATTATTTATGAAAGTTTCGCTTTAGATCATATAATTTCCACCAGCGCCCCTTGATGGATTCATCTACATAACAAGGGGTTGTGGCGGGGGAAAAAATAAATCCGTGTAAGTGTTAAGCTGAAACGGATGGTGAATTCAAACCCAAAAGTTGTGCAAGTAAATTTTAGCATAGTATATGTGGATGAAAGAAATGCAAAATCTACAGCAAAAGTATGCCGAAACCCGGGATCGAACCAGGGACCTTTAGATCTTCAGTCTAACGCTCTCCCAACTGAGCTATTTCGGCTGGTGAAATGGAGAGAAACTGTGTCATGTTTTAACCTTTCCACTTGAAGGTTCCTTACGCATTACATCCAAAGTTTCTCTCCTCGTTTTGCAAGACTGCCAAATAATTGAGGCTTAACATTCTACCCAAATTATGGTATAACCTAAATTGATTATATATCAAAAATATTTGGCATTACGGAAGCGCTTGGCGATTATGACCCTTGCGAAAACAACGAGAGCTAAACGACTCTCATTTGTAACATGAATGTGAGTGAAGAATGTGCGGGGCAGTGGTATTTTCAATATTCTAGGATACAGGAGAGATTGGGGTGGAGGAGGAAGGGACATTTCGATGACGGGTGGGGAAAGCGATAGGGAAAGAATTCAGCTTCACGCCTTATCCACGCCCTAACTCGCCCACGGCGGCGCCGTGCTGCCAATCCGACGTTCGGGGGGCCAAATGAGACATTTAGAAGTGTCGCGGAGGGGAGGAGATTGCAAAAAGGAGGGAATGATTAGGAAATGGAAGAGATTTTTTTTTTTAAGCTGGGAAAAAAGGAGTGAAAGGGTAACAGGGAAGGGGAGGATAAACGTTGAGAAAAAGCGGTTAAACCTGTCGTCAGACGAAGGGATGCGGGTGAGGGAAGGGTCATCCAGAGGAAAATCGGGAGAAGAGGAGTGGATAAGACGTCTCTTGCAAGCGACATCCAGATAGACTCTTTTGCGAAGGATTTAATTTCGCTCGGGTGTAGGTGAGACTAACTCAAAGCCAGGAAAACCATTTACGTCCAAATATTCACACAGAATGAGGATGATAAGTATTCCAATTATAATCCCTGATGAGGGCTTTCAAATTGGAAATGGAAAAAGATAGATGGGAATTGCCAGTCAAGATGGAAATAAGTTGGAATGATAATGAGTAGATTTAGATGATCTCGAGTCTGCTGTAATTTCTAATTGTTTAAACCTCATTATCTCCAGGGAATACACGAATTTGAGACAGTTCTCCTGATGCTTCAAAATACGTTGAATGAAATAGAGGTTGATACATATGGTAAATAAACTAAATTCCGATTTTTCAGTAACTATTTTTACCGTTACCTAGGTTAATAATTCAAGGTACTTGTGTATGGAACAAGAATTCTTGAGAATGAGTCAAGAATGCATGGTACCTTAGTAGGTGTATGTTACCACTAATTGCTGATGCTGGTTAAAGAACTTCCGTTGGTTAAGTTTGCTAGTTTTCAAGTGGTTAAAACGCCAGGATCAAATAATTGATTTATTTTAAATCTAATCAACATTTCCTATGGGTAATCAAATGTATCTATTAAAAAATGAAGATGTAGGAATACTTATGACTCGGAAAAGAAAACAATTTGTTCTTCTACATATATTTTTATACACGACCTAGGTTTTGACTTACAAAGTCGATGACATGTTTTCTTTTCCGATATGAATCGCTTCCACAAAGTGACTCCTCAAACCATTCTATGTTTATGACACCAACGATTCATATCCTTAGGATTAACATCTATGCACCCGCCAATTTATCCATAGGTTTTCTTATTCGTTTTGCGTTATGATTTCCCTATAAATTTTAAATTTCGCTTACGTCGAATGCTTCCTTTTATTTCATCCCGTAACTCATTTTTTTCACATTGATACGATAAAAAATTAGCTCAATTCAAATAATCTTGTTGAAATATAAACGGAAGCCTCCTGGTTTGTCAATTATGATACGTTTTGGTTTCCTGAAGAGTTTTTACAATTGGTATTGTCACAGTCTAAACATGATTGGCTCTTTTTTAGAAAGAAATAAGCACTTTGTGACTTCCACACTTTTAAAGTTTTTAAAAGTGTGGAAGTCACAAAGTGCTTATTTCTTTCTAAATATGACGTCCTTCCACAATACAAAAGCTTCTACCTTCGATTTAATGATTGGCTCTTGTTAATGAGGTCTGTAACTATTTCCAAACCTCAAGAGGAGATACGTTGAATATGAAGCAAGTACTGGAAGGTAGCATATTGCATAAAGAATTTTCGACTTAATTATCATTATTATAATCTATCGGTCAAGGTAGTTTTTGAATGTACAAAACCTATGCAACAGCAGAACGATACATTTTATTGCCTCAGTAAACAGTACACATGACGACATCCGACACCATATTAAACCCACTGCAATTTTGCATACGTTCCTCTACCTTTTATAACGTTAAACGTGCTTATTCTTTGCCAACATCTTCCTCGCTTGTCCAGCGCTATCCCCTCTAGCAATCTTTAAGACACCAATGCCAGCCAAAGCGCTCCACATTCATATTCCCTGTCTCCTTTATATTTTTCCAATTAATCTCTCCTCCATCACAATGCCTAGTACTGCCTCCTTTCCTTTCTATCTATTTTATCACTTGCATCCTTCACACTCACATTTAAAATCTTCCAGCCGAAATATATTATCTTGCTCCAACGACTACTTTTCCGCAAGTTACATCTCCATACTCCATATCAAACTTTTATCGAGTTTTTATTTACTTCCTTACTAAATGTCCCTGTCATCAATTCCTTCCTCATTGTGAAAGCTTTTTTGCATGAAGAAATTCATCTTCTTATATCTTTACCACTTTAGACATTTTGGTTCAAGAGACTTACGAGATACCTAAACTGTTCAACCAGCTCAATTTTATGAGCGCCCATTTTAACTTAGCCTTTCTCTTCTTCGAAGAAAGCATAACCTGGGTTTTGTAATTTTCATCGTGTCATACAAAATATCCGCGAAAGAAGTTGTCGTTATCGAATTTAAATTAACTGCATACTGGACTTTTTCAAAATTTTTTACAAGTACGTAAGTAAGTGGAATACGGTGCAGGAAGCTTTGCGAGGATGGGGGGGATTCCTCATGCAGCTGCATTCCATTCAATCAATCTAAGTGAATATCCATATCGAATTGTTATAACTATGCTGCATTCCTGGAAATTTAAATCAAAACGGAAAACAAAGCAAATTTTGCATTCGAAAAAAGTTATCGTTAAAACCATTACAGGTAGCGTCGCAAAAACATAATCTGAAATTTGTTTCAAGTTAATCCCTCTTTGGTGCATTCATATATCCAATTCAACCCTTGCGCCGTAAGTCATTGAAACGGGGACGTAAATTCGAGTACTTAGACTGTGACGCAAGGGGTGGTGGAAGAACTTCACGAACCGTCGGGGTTGAGAAAAAGGGCGGAAAGGAATGGAGAAGTAATGAGAAAGAATAGATGAAGAGAAGGCAGCTGCAGATATTAGAAAGGGAAGGGGCGTCGAAACTCGCGACTCACGTCTGAGCTGGCCATAAAGAGAGCGTCTTTAAGACCCTGGACGATTCCGTGAAGTTCGGGAAGATTCCTTGACGACGCCGCCTATTCTAAAAATAAAATGATAATTCCATTTCGCGTCCCTTACATTCAATTTATGCATCGTGTGAGAAATTTCGTTAATCCATGGATTTCAGCTGTGTAGATGGAGGGAAAACCTGCGGTGAGAAAACTGCCGAGAATTAGTGCTTGCTTTATGAATCATCCCTTAGAAAATCACGCGCCGTTCGTGGTATGGTAATAAAAGATTCCCATAACTCTTGTCTGACACCTTTTCCATATCATCGACATAAATCTCATTCCATTGAAGACTTGCAGCTCCAAGTGCTTCCGTAGTGGCAGATGGGGTATTGTATTCAAGCATTTATTGAGTGTTAAAAAATATAATAATTCGTTTATATATTGTTTTTCAGTTCGCCCAAGGAACGCTGGTATCTAAATTAACTAGATATAGTAATAGACGTTTGGCGTTAATTTCGGGAAGAAATTAAGGAGCTTCAAGGAAATTTAGTTTTCGTTAAGAATTTCGGAAGGGTAGGAGAGTAAGAAAGAATTGTCGAGAGAAATACAAAGCATAATTGATGCAGAATAATATGACGTCGAGAAAATACTGAAGACTGTGATAGAGGGAGGAACGTTAGGCGAGCGAAGATTGAAGACGTGCTTATTATAGTGTTTTGTGTTCGGTTGTGTATTGCTAGACGAGGTGAGGGTGAAAGAAAGAGAAAAGAAAACTTTGCACTTCCACACACTTTTAATATAACACGACCATGGTTTCGATGCGGCGCATCATCATCAGGTATGCTACGCGTGCATATTATTATTGAAACCCGCGGGTATGTATCATTAAATATTTTAATTGATTTTTAATGATATAATCTGATAATTAATTAAACCTGTACTTTTCGCTTCTATGCATTCATTTCACAAATTATTCTAGTCTTCCATAGGATTTCATTAATAATGTATGCTTTTCCAAATAAAGATGTGAAACTAGTTGAAAAGTCCCCGTCAAATTGAGTTTTTTTTGTCGTAACATACTCCGGATCAGGATGTAATAATAACTGAATTTAAGTGACCCCTAAGTCTTCTTAATAAGAAAATGTCTATTTTTACCCAAATTGTAGCAAGAAGATAGTTAACATAGATGTAAACATGGTTATTATACCCATTGAAACAACCAAATTATGACAGGGAACGCGTTTTACAACTAAATATATTTATTAGGGTGCATTCACTCGGTATCCGGAAATATTCAGACACGGAGATAAGCTAGCTACTCCCAAGCTCGTCCAACACTGAGCCATCGGTACGTTGAGGACTGGAATCGGTGGTAAACAAAAGAGCCTACAGACGGCGTCAACCAAACGTCCTTTCATCCTCACCCCTCCCAACGAAGAAAGTCAAGTCAATCCCCGTGTTCGTCGCGCGAAACTTTAGTCGTTTTCCGTGTTGACGAAGATTACCGCCAGTATCGCGTGCATACACATCCGAGAAAATAACGGGAGCCTTGCATGTCGTTGGGGAGATTAGCGCGAGGGAGGGTTTGCGGAAGGGGCGGGGCGGGTGAGGGGGAGACAAACAGCCCGGCTGCTGATGGATTCGAATTGTATCTCGGGGAAGGCTTTCGTGGGGTTTGAGGGGAGGGCTGGAATAATTTTTCCCTCTCCCTTCACACATTCCCTACCCTCCCCTCGCCCCAAGTGGCGTGGGAAATATTCCCCACCGCACCACCTTCGAAACCAAGAGGACCTACACCGCATCCCTCTTTAGGGTCCCCACTCCCATCTGTCTTCCCACATCCCTCCCTCTTTGCAATATAAACAAACTCGAAAGGGAACTGGGAGGGTGGATGAGTGGTAGATCGCCTCTAAAACGCTCACATCTATCCATTGCGCAAATAAATGCTCACTTCGTAACCCCGTGATAAAGCGTCCCCTTGCGAAAAATCCACTCGGCTCTTTTCCCGCTTGCATTGTGGTTCTGAGAGATTTTTTTCCGTAAAAAAAATAATGATGGCGGAATACCCTTGAGGAGCAATTGTTTTTTCTTTTTGTTAATAGGAAAGGGGAGAAAGAAAAATAAATAATTAGATTTTAATTAATCTTCAGTTTGTTAATAGACGGAGCGTTTAATGAAATATTCCTACTCTTTTTATTCATTAAGCCAGTGCTCCAGTCCGTTAGCAACTATAAAAGAATCTCTGGAAGTTTTCAAATTGTGAACAAACCCTTGAGAAAGCTAATTAAATTTTCATTTATTATTCAGTAGACTTGGTTTCGTGGTTTTCTTGGTAGAAGCAAGCTTGGGATATATTTATAGAAAAAGTACCATTTAACTTCACCCTAATTCTTTCTTCTTTATTTCTATGAATTATGTTCTTTTAATATTGGACAACAAATTTTTTATATTTATTTTTCTAATAATTTGTATCTTTAAAAGAGTAAACTTTCTCCAGTTGATGTCGTACAGTAACCGGACACTGTAGGTCGTGCATATAGGTTCAAGGGATTAAGTTTATGCAAATATGCCTAATTGTTATTTCAATGTCGTTTATGTCGAACTAATGTTTTTCCGATTAATTAATTATGTATGTTGGCTCCGTTCGATTCAAAATCAGTCAGAAAAATATTTTCTCAAAAAATGATTTTCAAAAACAATTGCAGGGCCAATATATATTTTTCAGACTAAAATGACGCAAACATTTTCCACATCACTTCCATAGCATATGAACATATCCACCCTAATTAGCCAGCCAAGCGTCGTTTCTGACTTAAGTCATCAGGCGTAGGTTTTATTATAAGTGCCTCCATTTTTAGACATATAATCAGGCTGACTTACAAATGTTTCTCTCATAACTTAAAGTTTTGACTGATTACATTCAAGTATCAAAGAACTTGATGGGTTATGCAAAAATAACATAAGTATATAGCCTATTTTAGCAGTTAAGTTATACATTTTCATTTTAAGAATAATAATTATACAATGATTTTATGCCATTGCCAGGTACATAAAATTCAACAAAATAAAGTTATATATAAGCATAATGGTCCACCTCATAGATAGAGAATAACCCATTTTGGCAAAACAACATTTCTTTGATTTATAGACAATTTCTCTAAACAAGTGTAGAGCCCATTTCTTTTTATTCTAATTTCATTTCAAACTTGACTGCTGTAGATTTATGGGGAGCTTCACGTAATTAAGACTAGAGTGATAATGATCTTTCACTCTTTAAGTCATTTTTAATCGTATTTCAAGACAAAAGCAAAAGCTTCACAATTAAGTCTGAAGGAATTATGCAACCAGCATATTTTGTCTCCATTCATATATTTGAAGTCTAATTTTCAACCTTTTGTCTCAAGAAATGACACATTTAAAGAAAATTCACTTGATTGAGGAGGTTAACTTATTATTCCCAAAACGAATCATGGGGATTAGGGAATTATTAAATCAATACCTATCAAAAATGGCGATACACAAAACAATAGTCGACCAAACGTAAGCGTTCACTAAATGTTCACCTATTGCCTTGAAAGTTTATTTTCCAATTTCCAACTTGAATATTCCAGCATGTACATAGAAATAGAAGTTTAAAATTACGGAATAATTTCCAATAAACCAGCAATTTGTGTTTAATATCGTTTATAGGAGAAGAATTTCTAAAAAAATCTATGAAGAAGGAATTTACTTTCAGTCCGATAAAATGGTAGCAATTAATAAAAGGAAGGTTTTGTATGGAGGTTGAATTGAGATATCACGTGGATACCATTTTGATAAAATATTGTATGTATTAAATTCTAAGCGCTCTCTATAAAAAAAACGATGATAAAATTTCACACTTTCGGGTTATTTTCCATAAAAATCGAAATCAAAAATCCAAAAAAATCAAAATCCGAAAAATGAATAGTCAGTAAACACATGTCATTCTCAAGAAAAAACTGATATTCTCTGCAAAATTGTATTAGATTTTTAATTGCGCTAGCACAATGGAACCTTCTCGATCTTTTTTTTAATTATATGATATTTTTGGAAATAAACAGACTAAATTCCTTATTTTCAAATATAAGAACCTCTGAACTAATATAGTATGTAATTTAGTAAACCGTAATAAATTATAGAGTGGGTTTGAAATAATAAATAAGAGCTTCTTAAGATCGCTTGAAAACTGTATATTCGCACTATATTTGTACGCATACTAACTACGCATGGTCGGATATCACATTACGCTTCACCATTCGTCATTAACAAGTGAACTAATTTGACTCATAATAACTCGTGCAGTTCAAGTTTCACCTTCCTTAACACATTTACCTTTAGTGAATAGTATTTTGAATAAATTTGCCAAATACATATGACCCCATTCGTCCATCACATTACTTAAACATTTATTTATTTATTATGTGGTGCGGTTAAGACTGCGTAATTCGAATAAAGCCCTTTGTTTCAATATTTCTGTAATGAAGTTCGAAAAGTTAGAGTATGCTCTTTATAATTCTTCTTTGAAAAAATCATTTTCAATAAACTTCAGATTTATGAACTATTCAACGATCACATGACAGGATTAATAGTCACCGCCCAGTGAAGTGACATGAACTAATGGAAGCACTCCAACCGTTTTCTTAGCCCGCCATTAGCGAGATTTTTCCTTCGTATGATTTATTACCTCCTTGCCTTGAAAATTAATGTCCTTTTACACAAAACTGCAGGCATGATTACCATGGAAAGTAAAAGGGATTCCTCCAAAGGTCAAGTTTTTTCAGAGCTTCTAAACCAAGGTAAACCCCATAATAACTAAGAGAGTGATACAAAATTGACCACGTAATGTAAGAGAGCCGTTATGATTCGTAATTTCAGTATTTCATCTATCAAAAGAAATCGATTGTTCAGTCTTCGTCAAAACAAAGGGAGCATGGTACGAAATGTAATTCACCTAAATCCACAGCACAATAAAGGTTAAGTCAAAATTTAATCAACTCACCTTTGATTCTTAATCACCAGTTAATAATTAATTATTTCTAAGAAACGAAATTTGTTCCTTTTATTAAGGAGGGATGAACAAAATTTCTAAGTGTAAAAGGATGCTTCTGTAGCTTAATCGGCCAAAGTACTCGGCCGGACATCGAGGGATCCCTGTATGAAACTCTATCTAGGCGATGATTTTTATACTTTGAAATCGTTGTATTGTAATTAATTCTTTGCATTATTAAAGCATCTCACGCTTATATTTTGTAGAGGTAGATTAGAATGACATGAATTGATGGTATATTTAAAATAACTAAACTTTAAAAACCAGAAATATATATATATATATAGATAGATGATTTCTTCGAAGTAACACGGAAGTGTTGAATAAAAAACTTAGACAGTAACACACAGCACGAGAACACATAAAAAGAACACTCACAATAGTATCTTGATAATTTCGACGGACTTGAGCTCCGTCTTCTTCGGAAGATAAGATATGACTAAGGAAAAGAGTACGCGGTGCAGAGAGAGTATGGGACGAGGGAGAGGGGAAAAAACAGGCAGTGGGGGAGGGGTGAAGGAGGGGTATATGGAGGGGGAGAAAGCGGAGCGGGGAACAGGTGGTGGGAGAGGGGTGAAGGAGGAGGTTATGGAGGGGGAAAGGGAGGCCAGAGGGGAGCGGAGATGGAATAAGGAGGATGCAGAAATAGTAACAAGCGACACAGAAAACTAACAGCTCATCCACAGATCCCACAACACCCATGACCAAGGCATCAACTCACCAAGTCATCATAAGGGCTTGACAAGTCAAAACACAGGACAAGGATGACAAAATGTATGCGGATGAACAAATTGTCCCACCACCTCGCAAGAAACAAATCCACCTCCATCCATCTCAGCCCCACCCCCCCATTTAGTGAACGACATTGAGACCCGGATGTTGATAGGCTTTACACAGCCATATAAATGCCAATTCCATTGTTTTTAATTTTATAGGGTTATCGGATGGGGGAAGGGATGCTAGCACGGAAACATTGTAACAGTGGTTGAAGGGGGTGTTGTGGTGGGAGGCATGTTTTGGGATGGGAAGACCCGCGGACGGGGAGGAGGGATTACATGAGGCGCGATGATTGTTCACCCTGAGGTTCAGGGGTGTAGAGCACTGGCCTATATAAAATGCCGGGCAGAGTTTGCAAGCTCTACTACAAGATAGTACATATATATATATATATATATATATATATATATATATATATATTATTTATTAGGTAATCTACCGGTTAAGGTAGGTTTTTGGATGGACACAACTATCAAATAAATATTTTGTGACTCCAAACAATAACCCAATCCAGCAACCTATTCTATTTCATGTCCCTCTCCATCTCTGTGCACTTCCTTCCTCCCTTCATCCCGTCCAACATCCCTATCCTGTTCCTGCCCTTTCCTCGTTTACCTAACGTTCTCCCCTCTATTACAGCCTTCAACATCCCACTGCCGGTCATTACACCCTTCATCCATTTTTCCTGCCTCCATAGGATTTCCCTCAACAAACCCGTCTCCTCACCCACCATCTCCAGTACTTCCTCATTTGTTTTCCTTGCGGTCCATTTCACCTTCTCCATTCTTCTCCACACCCACATTTCAAAAGCCTCCAATCTACGTCTGTCCTCCTACTTCAGCGACCACGTCTCCGCGCCATAGCTACGCTCCACATCAAAGTTTTTATGAGTCTTTTCTTTATATCCCTACACACCGTCCCCGTCATCGACTACCTCCTCCTTGTGAAAGCCTCCTTGGCCAGCATAATCCTTCTCCTTACGTCCCTACTGCTTTGACCACGTTGGTCCAAAACACTTCCGAGATACGTAAACTATTCTACCTGCTCTAAATTTTCCCTCCTATTTTAATGTTTATCTTAGCCTTTTTCTTTCTGGAAAATCGCATAACTTTTGTTTTATTAATATTGATTTTCAGCCCATATCTATCGCACTGAACTTCCAATTCACTCAGCAATAGATATACGTATATATATATATATATATATATATATATATATATATATATATATATATACCTTCAAAAAAATAACAATTAACGCCGTCCTTTCATCCTCAGAGGTTCAAACAATGAAGAAACATTTTGTTTGCAAATTTACTTTTATTAATATATCCTAGTATCCATAGATACAGAGCCGCATTCCGGCAACCCTACATCTCCAAAATTGACTTTCATTTACGGCCATATCGAAAACGGAAGAGTACAGTATTTGGTGTGACTACACTAGCCTTTGTGAAAAATATTTAAAAAACTGATAAATATATTGGCAAAGAGTTTAAACTGTGAGACGTTACAAAATTTGCGATGACCAAAACTTATGCCTATGACAGTACAATTACCTTGCGGAAAATTACATTACGACCCTTTATAATGAAAACATCCTTCAAAATCACGCATGAAACTAATTACATGAATTAATTTGTTTCATGCGCCTATATACTGGTCGCAATGTTATATCTGCAGTCCATTAGGTGGCTTAAAAGCTCTGCAAAATCATGCGAAACAGATAGAAAGTTCAAATACTTTAAAAAAAAATACAAGTACTATAGATTCATCAAAGGGTGAAGGTCTAAACTCTTATCCTTCGGCCGCGAAACACTTTCAAAGAATTGATGAAGATGCTGATAGTGCAAATCGTCCATTACGTCGTATTTATAAATGATACTGAATAAAAAGTTTGAAAATATCATCAAAATTGGAAACAATGAGTGAGGGTGAGTATATTATGAAAATTATGCTTATACAAGAGAAGAGTAAGGCGACGACAGCAGTGAAAATTACCTTTGAGCAATAAATCTTTACGAACGTAAACGAATTGGAAGGAAGAAAGAGAAGAGGTAAATGAAATCTTAATACAAGCATAGGTTATGAAATTGCCCGTCGAGGGCATTAAACACTTTCCACGTTCTTTTGATTTTCGAGGAACATTTTGGAATCTCATGTATGGTAAAAAAACGTACGCTTAATGAACCTAAATGAGTTTTTGGTTTACATTGTCTCACCGGCACAAGGATGCCCTCGTTTAAACGCTCAGTAAATTACGAAAAGAAAGGAATTGCGAAACCGTTAACTTTTAGTTAACGAAAAATACATGTTATTCTATCGTATGTCAGTTGTTCGTTCAACTATTTTATTGCGCGTACACAATTTTTGGTTTGCGTTTATATTGAGAAATCACCTTGAGGGTCAAAATTTAAGAGAGAGTACATTTCCAGTTCGGGTACAGAGAATATCTCCGTGATATGCCCTCTCAAGCCACCCCAAATGTGTGTGGCGTGGGATGGTTGAGGGTGCGCCATGCATGCAACCACAAAAATTAAGCTTTTTTTTAAAAGTTGGTTTTCACAATGAAATTTCTTTCAGGAGAGCATGAATTATCCAAAATTTACCAACACAAAAGCGTAAAATTGTATAAAGTTATATCAGGAGGTAAGTTTAGACTTATGCAAAGTAGGTACACAAGAGAAGCGTTTTAGCCCATAGCCTACTTGTCAGGATTGCCATTACAGATTAAGGAGATCATTCAAGAAATTACAATGTTTTCAGACCCATATGTGTAATTTTTGTGGCAGATTTTCAGCTACTAATAATAATAATAATATATTTTTATTACTGCATATTGGACCAACACGGTCAAAGTGGTAGGGACGTAAGGAGAAGAATTGCGCTAGGCAAGGAGGCTTTCTCAAGGAGGAGGGAGTTGATGACGGGGACGTTGAGTAGGGATGTTAAGACAAGACTCGTAAAAACTCTGATATGGAGCGTAGCTATGTACGGCGCGGAAACGTGGTCGCTGAAGCAGGAGGATAGACGTAGATTGGAGGCTTTTGAAATGTGGGTATGGAGAAGAATGGAGAAGGTGAAATGGACCGAAAGGAAAACAAATGAGGAAGTACTAGAAATGGTGGGGGAGGAGAGGGGTTTGTTGAGAGAAATCCTATGGAGGCAGGAAAAATGGATGAAAGGCGTATTGAGCGGTAGTGGAATGTTGAAGAGGGTAATAGAGGGGAGAATGTTGGGCAAGCGAGGTAAGGGTAGGAACAGGATAGGGATGTTGGACGGGATGAAGGGAGGAAAGAAGTACACCGAGATGAAGAGGGACCTGATATAGATTAGTTTGCTAGGTGGGGAGTCACAAAATGTTTATTTGGTAGTTGTGTCCATCCAAAAACCTACCTTAACCGGTAGATTACCTAATAATAATAATACTGCATCATACTAGAAATACACAATCCTTGCATCAAGAGATATTGAACTGTACTATTGCAACTCCTGAGGGTCTTGAAGGTAAACCTATATTAATGCTACAGTTTATAATATAGATAAGTAGACGAAATCATTAGAAAAAGCTTAACGTTTTTTAAAAGCAATCTAGAATGTGATGAAAGTATATTTCAACACATAAAGAACGCAATACTTCTTAGAAATTGAAAAACCCTTCTCTTTACTTAGAGAAATATTTTTATGTAGAAAATAAACAAAGTAAATTATTTTAAGGTAGTCATGAGGTTTTTTGCATTGCCGAAAGGATTAATGAAAAACAGTGAGTGGGGAATATGTGAAGAGGACTAGCTCCCCAAAAAACAACGTAGCCATAGGTAATTCCCTATTAATTAAGATGGTCTAAGTGGCTGCTGTTATCGTTGAAATATTCAAGGAGATTTTTGGTAATTTCCCCAGAGAATTCCATGCTTTCCGGGGACTTTCAAATTCCAGGAAATTTCTGTTTAACATTTTTTTATGCGCGTGCTTGCCTTGTTTATAGGGAAGTGATTGAAAAAGGACAAGCATAAAAATCTATTGCAATTATTAATCTGAAAAGTAAAGTCTGCATAAAAAACTTGAATAACATGTTTCCTAAAGCCCCAAAGGGCGAATGAAACAGTTGAGGAAGAGGAGAAAAAGGAAGAAGCCTGAAGAAATGTCTTAATAGGAAATATATAATCTTTAAGAAACATTTTGAGAATTATGCCCCTATCGGGGACAAACGTCGAGAGAAAAGTGAATGAGTAGACATACGTGTTCAGAGACCCCAAATGAGAAACCATTAACTTGAGTTACATGTATTGTGAATACCTGGAAATGTATCCAAGATGTGGAATGAGTGGTCTCCAGCATCAAATTCATCTTGGAATCCTTGAACAGTGAATATAATAGGAAGTTAATAAAGAAAACGACAAATAATAAGACATAAGGAATTAGCATCGTAATGAGTCTTATTGTTAGCTTGTCACACCTTTGCTACCATATTAAATAATGGGTCCATAGACAACTAAGTTCAATAAAAATTAAGAGAAGGCAATATTGCTCGCTAAATTATAATTTTAATAATTCAGTTTCTAAGAGAATGTAGGTCTAATGCCAGTCGTTTGTTGATTGTCATAATATTTCCTGAGAGAATCAAGTTAGTAGGATTGATAAAAATTGTCTGGTAAACGAAAAAATTATAAGCCGAAAGGCGAATCGGTTAAAAAAAAAGTCTTAAAACTGTTCCATTTGGCAAACTCTTAAATTATCGAGCATCTTCACCGAATACCAGTTTGTTGCCAATGTGAAAATATTATATTTGATACCAGAAGACTTGAATACCGCAATTTCACACTATAATTACTTTAGAGATTTTGAAGAAGCAAACTACGATACGGTTAAATAGGAAACTTCAATAAAATCCCATAGTCTCCTAAAATTTTCACATTATGTAGCGATAGGAACAATTGTGGACATATTAAAATTCATTGGAATGAAAATATAAGTATTTTAAACAAATAAATTTTGTACAAATTATTTTTTCCGCAAAGAATGATCTACTTTTGAAAAAATCGTCTTTCAATTGGACGATGATTCGCCTCATTAATGATATTATCTTAATTAAGATTTAATTATTGTCTAAATATTTAATAAATAAGCGTCCTGCTGCTGGAAAACCTGGTATTCAACGAGGAAGGCGCAAGAACTACGTGGAAATGGCTGTGATAATCCAAGACAACCAAGAAAAAACACCGATTCATCCCCAAACACTGCCGTTGACATAAAATGCGATGACTATTTTTTTGACTACGGGCTCCTCGCAGAAATGATCACGTCGCCAAATGCGTCCAGGGGTACCAAAAAACAAAAATAATCTTCTCCGGATAGATAACGCGATCAATCGTGAGGTTTCCTATTTCACCATAGCAAAGCGTAACTCCTATGATATACTTAGGCATACCAAGCACGCACGAACGCAAGGGGAATGCAATTATAACCACCCGTATCTCGCACACGTAATGAAAGCAAGACGAGATTCTACCTTGCCGAGGTGGAAACTAAGGATGAGACGGGAGAAGGAACACCAATTTGGGATATCTTACACCAACTCGGTGGAGAGAGGAGCATCGTCCACGCCAACATAAACGTGTATTCCGGGGTACATGCAGTAAACTCCGCGACCTCGGAGCTGCAGACGTTCTGCGTTAAGGGAGAGATAGAGGGAAAGGGATGAGCCAGCGCGGGCCAACCCCCTATAAGCTTAAGAGAGGGTTGAAGGACCTCACGGCGGGGATGGTGGGGATGAAGACCGTCTGGATGTGCGCGCATAAATCCAACGGTTCAGAAGAGATAGCAAGGGATGATGGTCCCAGGTCGGAGAGTGTAATGGGAGGAAGCCAGTTGGTATTCGAGTTGGAGACGGAAGGACTTGGAAGGGGAAAGCGGTTGGAGAGCAGAGGTAGGGATGGAGCGGAATCAAGAGAGATTAAATGGTGCGGAAGGAAACGTAAGGACAAGAAGGGTGCCGTGTCTTCAAGGCGGAACCGAAGATCCACGAACAACTATCCAAACGATACTCCTTAATCAAGATACCTTGGTCGGCTAAAGGTATGGGCATTTAGACCAAAACAATTAAGCAAATACCGCACCTTTCAGCCTCTAATGAGAAAGAATCAAAAGTTCAAGAAACGCTCAGAAGTGAAAACCTTCTCTCCAGATTTCAAATTGATTTAATTGTAAACAAATACTCTTAATGACATTATGACAATTTTTATGGCCAACTGAGTAGCGCATAAAAAAATTATTATTAAAGGAACTAGGTTGGGAATCACTCACGAAACGAAGTTCAAGCTACGGATTGAATCTCTTGCATCAATTTGAAGGAGGTCTATTTAGAAATTATGTTGACAATGTATTATTAACCCCATAGTAATACGGTAGAAGAGAACATGTAAACAATATTAGAGATAATAAGTGTAAAAAAATATAGATTTAAGATAACATTTTTATCACGAACGATATGGAATCAGAATAAAATTATCAGATCGTTATCGGAGGAAAAGTATTTCTGTCAGAAGTATTCTTGTGAGTAATCAATCCCTTGCTAAACACCCTAGCGGAAATTTGCAATGTACCATGAAGTTAGATACGAGATTGGTACATATGATATATAAATATCACAGGAAAGGAAGCATTATTTTGATCCATAAAAATGCTCTTTTAGTGTTAGTAGTATTTTAGCATTACATATTATTCTTAGCAGTGGTATCTGTTTTGAACTCTGAAGTGAAGCGGTCGGGTGGCATCGAAGGGGTTTGGCGTAACGCTGGCGATCTGCAACCTTGCCCCGAGTATTAATCGTGGACCTCGGCATTGAAACCGAGTGGAAAGCATAAATCAAGGGTTGCGTCATTTGTGCAGGGATATTGGGGTATCGTTCGTTAATGTTTAGCCGGTGATCGTGCAGGAACCCTCTGAACCGTTCTGGTTTTCACTGTACATCTTAGGTGTGCAGTGGGTAAAATATTCGAGCACTGCTGTTTTTTTTAGATTGAAGTGTAGGCCAGCGTCTATATCCAATAGTGGATAGTCTCTAAAGTTCCCTTTTCCAAATCATTTGGCTTGTAATGAAGGGAGGTCAGGGCTAAAGATACATACGATTGGTCACTTAATATGGATCAGATGGTATCGGACTATATGGTATGGAATATTTTATAAGGGATTAGATAATAATAAGAAAACGACCCCCGTTAAAAATTCAAGCAACCGATGTAGCGTCATATTTTCTTGAAGGTTTTTCGACAGTCTGAAAAATGAAAAGCTATGAGAATGGTAATGGCTTCTGGCCGTTTCTCCGCGTGAGAATGTTTATTGGCGTCAACAGCTTCTACGGCTATGCTTCAGTCAGAAGGGACGATGCGTCGATTTTCGCCGTCTTATATAAGGAAATGGGATCTCTAGATTGGCTTTGTTTGATTGAGCCAGGTGTATTATTATAAGGTAATCTACCGGTTAAGGTAGGTTTTTGGATGGACAGAACTATCAAATAAACATTTTGTAACTCCAAACAAAACCCAATCCAGCAACCTAATCTACATCAGGTCCCTCTTCATCTCTCTGTACTTCTTTCCTCCCTTCATCCCATCTAACATCCCTATCCTGTTCCTACCCTTTCCTCGCTTGCCCAACATTCTCCCCTGTATTACCTTCTTCAACATTCCACTACCGCTCAATACGCCTTTCATCCATTTTTCCCGCCTCCATAGGATTTCTCCCAACAAACCCCTCTCCTCACCCACCATTTCCAGTACTTCCTCATTTGTTTTCCTTTCGGTCCACTTCACCTTCTCCATTCTTCTCCACACCCACATTTCAATAGCCTCCAATCTACGTCTGTCCTCCTGCTTCAGCGACCATGTTTCCGCGCCGTTACGCTCCATATCTTAGTTTTTACGAGTCTTTTCTTAACCTCCCTTCTCAACGGCCCCGTCATCAACTCCCTCCTCCTTGAGAAAGACTCCTTGAAAGCATCACGGATATAATGGATAAATCTAGTTGTGAGTCCTCTGAATCAAAGAGTGTGGACAAGACTATACCTTAAGAAAGATACAGGACACCTGAGATTTCTTCGGACCCTAAGGACATTAATATGGCACCATATTGTATTGTTAGATTTTTATTTATTTATATTTTTTATATTTACATATAGTACCCTGCAATCTACCGCAGGAGGGTGCGTGGTAAAAGGTGATTACACCAGGCTACCATTGGCCCAGAATACTTTTCCCACCTAAAGCGGTCGTACAAAGTTATTCTGTTCCCTAATAGTTTCGGGGAAAAATCACTTATTATGCATCCAATCAGTGCAATGATATTGGTATCATCATAGAAATAATAGAGATAGACACCGTCATTGAGAGTTTAAAGTACCTTTGTTTTCCATCGAAAGATGCGCAATCATATCAAAATTGAACCCATTGACTCCGAAAAATTGAATTAACTTGAATACTATAAGATGATAATTGTCCTATCACATCGAATGTTGTATGTTAATTATAGGTATGTTTGTGCACGAGAGTTGTATATGAGCTAACATATACTCATGTGTATATATAGGCTAATGATTATGCATGCATGGTTGGTGCTCTAACACCCAAGCACCTTTGTGACGGGCTGCGAGGTACTGCTTTGACGTAAATATAGATAGCACGAACCTCCCTTGGAACGCAGTTGACGGTCCTGATGCCCGCGTTTCGGTTCAAATTCATCGTAATAGCTCAAGATATCATGTTACGTTGCGATCATCTTAAGATATACAGGTACTTAATGGAAGGTATCAGTAATCAAAAGAGTATGTTTACATCCATTGCCTAAATAACTTAACAACTAACAAACGATCACTATGAAGATGCGCACAACTCTAATCAAGAGATGTCGTTGCCATCGTTGAGAAATTTATTACAATTGTGACAAAGGGGAATTCTTTTCGAATGATTTAAAGTTTGAAAGTAATTACTGCTCAGGAATAAGTGAAATGGTGTTTAATATCAACTAATTAAACTAGCTGTTTCATTCAAAGGTACCGTTACAATGTACAATCATCAAAGCTGGCTGGTCACAATCACTAAGGGGCTCTATAAAATATTAAAATAGTTCCTTCTTTTATTTCAGGCGCTGAATTAAGCAGTTATTTTATAACATTATGTGATGTTCTCTTCCCGAATTTTTCCCGTTAGAATGAAATTATATTAAGTGATTAAATATAATAATAATTAATTATAAAAAAATGAAATTATATTATTTTATATAACAAGATATCACAATTCCTGCTCCTTGGTCATGATTATTTTAATGCCCTCCACGAACACTATGTATTCTATCCTTTCTCAATCTCATTCAAAATGGTACAAAATGTAAAAATTTCTATAGAGATATCCAAGAAAATTTCACAGTTTTTGGCCTGCTCGTGGCTCTATTCCTCAACAGGTCGTAATAAATTGTCCGGAAAATTTTTTTAGATATTTGAATACCCTGTAAGCAACCGATAGGGTGGTCGGCAGGAGGTGAAAACACGTCTGATTAATGAAAACTTCGTTGCAATTTTCCACAGTTAAAATAACGGAAAATTGCAACGAAGTTTTCATTATGTCTCGATTCCACAATATCACGCCTGATTCTTCACTTTTCGAACGTCTGATTAATTTTGACCAAAATATTACCTCTCTCCTACTGTAGTTCAATAGGGGTAAAAATAAATTTGAAGAAAAAAATGGCATACATGACTACAGAAAAAACAGATATGTCTATACTCTGCAGAGAATAGGGAAGTCAAAATTATTCGGAATTTGAAAATAAATAAATCAAATCACATTAAAATAACACAAGCAGCAATTCTTATTTAATACTTAATATTATTTCGGTTTCCTTCAACTCCCTCCAAGCCAATGTTTTATTATTAATGTGATTTTACTTTGCGCGGTCGCCGACAAATATATCATACTCTTGACTAGTCTATGCAAAAGTGTGATTATCAGGAACCAATCCCTCTACTCCATTAGGTTCCCACGATGTGTAGATATATATCTTGATAGGCGCACTTAATCTATAATGCGTTACATGAATTTTCCATCTTGATTCTGAGCTTTAATTGCTGTCGATGACTTTAATTGCTGAAACTTATGTTGGTATCGGGTGAACGATCAGACAACTTGAGTATTAGACCTTTCATACTATTTATTAAATTAAGTGAACACAAACCAGTGAAGAAAAAATGCACCGCAAGAACTAGATGTAACCTCTTTAATGCATGACTTAAATATCTCTTGCCGTATTTAAAACATCATAACTAATATAGTTCAAACTTTTTAGTTACTTTGGCATAGACATGGTAATTCTTGTGAACGATTAATTAAATAATGCTAAATTTTAAGGTTCATTGAGAAACCTTAATCCTGGCTAGCGGTTTGCAAGAAATGAATTCATTTATGCGAAAATTAACGTGATATTGAGGATTTCCATTTAAATATTTCCATTAACGGGTATTCACTTCCAAAAATATTGGATCTACATTACGGTGAGGATAATAACACAAACACATAAATAACACCCGATACACATTTAAAAAGAATTGTAATAACCATTCATTATCGCAATAAATAATTATCAAAAATAATTTCATGACAATATTATTATTATGGTTTGCCATTTTAAAATTCTGACTCCAAAAAATATCACATAACAAACACACACGTTGACGACTTTTGTATTTGATTTGATTTTAAATGCTCCGAAACAATTATTTAAAAATCTAAATTCAATTACGCACGTTAAAAAAACGCTATTTCAACCGTACACGGTTGTGTCGAAAGGTAATAACGTCGAAGTCATTTTTTCTCGTTTATTTTTTAAAATTTGGAAATAAATTATAGAATCGCGCATTAAATTGTTTTCGAAGTATTTTCGATATGTCCGAAAAATAGTCGCTAAAAATGGATCGTAAACTTGTACAAGGGAGCCCCTGTTAATTCCCAGCATCATACAAACTGTGATTTTTCAGGTGCCAGACCTTCCAGAGAACGCGCAGTTGGAGTGTGAGAAGGAGTATAGTCCTCTCCGCTGTAATACATTACTTGCACACGTCAACTGTAACTAAACAATACCATTCCATTCCAGAGTCGTGCAGCGGCCAAGGACAGGGTGCTTTTACTCTCCATACACATAGGAAGTGGTCAGCGAAACTTTAAAATAAGGTAAAAGAGGTGCATATTGCTTAGCATAGGGATTATTTTAATACTGCATAGAATCAAGTATTTCTCGCATGATCGTGAGTCGTTATTTAATAAAAGTATATAGCGATATGAGATTGGATTAATAATGGCTTTAACTCTCCTATAAATTTCAGCTCGAGATAATATTTTAATAGAGAAAACACCTAGAGCTCATATAGTTAAAACCAAAGTGATTTAAATCTCAATTTAAATTTAGTTATCAGCTCGAATGTCGGATTTATATGAGGGGGTAGAGTTCACAAAATACTAAGCCCAACGACGCGTGAAATTCACATATCCGGATACTTGTGGGGCCAACGCTTTTCCTTGTTTCCGTCTATGATTTTCCAGGAAGATGAGTTACTCGAAAGATCACACAGATTGGGTGGAGTTGAGACTGCCTAGAGGCCATACCTGGAAATGAAATTGGGCTTTCCGGTCATTACTCCAGCGCTCTACTCACTTTAATAACACGTCCATGAGGCTAAGGTAGGGTTAAACATGTTACACTAAAGTTGCAAATTCAAGCGAAAAAATCAATTTGGCGGATTGGTTTCTTTGAGCAAATATTAGTCTTAATTTTCGATTCGCTGAGAGAAATATGGATTTCACCAAGCTGAACAAGCTTAAAAGGCGCTTGGCCTTTGGCGCTATCATTTAGCTGGATTGACTGGAAATAGTTCACAATAATATGGCCAATTCGCGGTCTAAAGTTTGCAAACGTCTTAATTAGAGAAAAATAGTATATTCATAAAATTAAAGTACAGAGGCAGTCCTGGTGAAATGACTAGCGTGAACAAAAAAAGTTTAAAAATATTAAATTTCTCTGTATGGTAATTGTATTTGCTCCATGCTACCGTGTCCATAGAATTTGGTAGGTATTGGTTGATATTTGTTGGAGTGAGAAGAGTTTTTGTCCATGTTCTTTCAATTTTATGAAGGTAGTGTGATAGTACCACTTATCGCATGCGGTGGCTGATAAAAGTGAGCTTCAAAAGGATTGTAGGTTTACATAGTGCATGGTAAGTTTATTACACAGAATGGTTTACTGCAAATGTGCTTCTTGGTCGGTTGGCTAAAATTTTGGAATTTTGAAATGTGTTGCTTCTACTCAATTCAATATGGTAAAATAAATCTACATTTATTTACTGAGTCTAGAATGATTTGCATTGAATTATATTTTATATCATATTAATAATGCCTATTATATTGTGTTCACAACATTCATCATGGCTTTAGAGCAAAATGGGGATGCTGTTGATAAAAATTTTATTGAAATTACAGCTAATGGTGATACCGGGATAGGGGAGCTGATTTTGATAAAAATAAAGAGATGTCTCGGGAAGAATTAAGTCCATTATAATCTCCAGTCATGCCGTTTTTATTCATAAATCACCCATTATAAGTAGTCTAAATTCACTTGATTTTTATAAATAATTTGTCGAAGGTATAGTTTCTCAAGAAAAACTGTAATATCAAAGTGAAGCAGTGTATTATGACCATTACATTAATTGAGGTCATGCAAGATATGAGGAACAAAAATAATTTTTAAAATGTCGATTAAAAATCGTTACTAGTTATATTTAAAGATTTTATAGAATTTCTGGAACCCAAAACATCATACAGCTTTGTCGAAGTTGAGGGTGCCTAGAGGCGGAACGCTGAAACGAACGCGGACCATCCGGTCAGAAGCCAATTGTACTACCCACTCATTTAATAACGTTTGATGAAAAATCATAATTTTAAATAATTAAGTATAAAAACACTTCAAAAGTAATCCAATACTTCAACTTTCAGCAACTTTAAAATCTATGATTTCGATGTTTCACCTTGTGGTAATAAGTAAGGGTGTTTTTCCCCATCCTTGGAGCAAGGAATTTTTTGTAACATCGCAAAAACCTTGACTTGGCTTTAACCCCATTCCTTTGTGTTTCAATTGATTTAACATTTCGATTGAACGTGCAATATTCTGGAAGAATTTCTCCAGAACGGTCATTTAAAGATTTAATAAAATAATTAAATCAAATAAAAATTGGAATAAAACAATAATTTATTAATGAAATAAATAATAATTAAGTTTTTTTAATGTCATTTAAAATCGCATTCAAAATTTGATATACTCAAGTTTTAAATGATAGTGTTGGTTCTACCATTTTAATGATTGACTGATTTCCAAAGGGTAATATGATGCTGGAGTCTGTTTTTCCCTCTTCTCATAAATTTTATCCCGAGATGACCCACTAAGGGTTCCCATCAAGGTCATTTTATGACTTTCCTGATAAAGCAATTTTAAGGCTACACCAATTCCAAGTAGATAATGCAGTCGAAAAGGGGACAAAAAAAGAGGCAAAAAATTATTAATGCGACCTCAGTCATTCCATGATGCTATTCCCTCCTCCTGAAGACTCCAACTAAGAGAGAAACGTCGAGTTTCGGGCTATGCTCAAGTGCGCATCGTCTCCAGCAAGTTACTGAAGGAAAAACTTAAATGACTTTTAGTATAGGGAAATTATACTATAGGTTGAATATGAGTTAAAATGCCGGCGTTTAGTAATACTCTCAGGTAAAAAATAATCTTTTGCCTTTGGAAGCTAAAATCACAGCAACTCACAATTCTATTCGCGTTGACGACAATGGCAATTGTTTTAAAACGATGAAGGGGATGATGAAAAATTGATAATATCAATTACCTTTATAGGAACGTAACAGCAAAAAACTGCTGCGAGGGGAACTCTTTAATGTCGGGAGTTTCTTTTGCTAATTTCAACGACAATATCAAGGAGGAATTCAATGGTACTGATCCTTAATCATGACTCATTAGGAATAATAAAAATTATCAATTGCTTACCACCTTTCAAATTAGGCTAAGGATGAACACAGGCTAACCACCGATAGCTTTCTAAACTTTTCCTAATGCGATATAACACAACTGTACGTAGAGTTTACACTACAATAACCTATATTTTAAACAAAAACGGTTCCTCTTAATTACTGGAACCGCCACAATGATCCGTGGGTGACATTAACTGGCGGTACTCTAGGACGTGAACGGATACGAATGATTAAATTGGCAATGTGGCAGAAGATTCCTGATAGATAACTATCTGGATCACCCAAGAAGGAGATGGTTAGATTCATAGTAATGGCTGCAAAATTGGAAAATATTCAAATATTTTCTGTAAGTTTAACACCGCTGATTGGAGGTTATTTCAAGGCAGTGGACGTACTTTTCAAGAACGAAGTGAAAAGTCTAGGGCGAGCGGCGCAATCAACTCAAATATTTGGCTAAATCCATCATGTTCTACTCCGTTTCCGTACCAGAATGATACAGATTGAATCAAAAAGAAGAGTCAGCTGGCAAGGTACGAGTAGTCGGCTGGGGAGGATATTCACGGCAGGGGTGGTAATGAAATTTTCCCCGACTCGTTAAGTACCGTTTTCGAGTTACGCAGGAATGACGTCTATAAAGAAGTCACCTACAAAGGCGTTTCACTGGGAAAATTAGACAAGACTGGCAACCATGAGAGTAAGGTGCATATCTTATTTTAACTATTATTCCCTAATAGATGTGTATATATATATATATATATATATATATGTAAAAAACTTAGACAGTAACACACAGCACGAGAACATAAAAAGAACACTCACAATAATATCTTGATAATTTCGACGGACTCGAACTCCGTCTTCTTCGGAAGATAAGATATGACTCATATGAGTTTTTATTCAACACTTCCGTGTTACTTCGAAGAAATCATATATATATATATATATATATAGAAATAGATATAAAGAAAGGGGATAGGGAAATATAAAAGACGAACACAGGAGAGGTGAGTAAGGCGGATTTGAGCAGATAAATAATGCAAAAATATTTCCTTAACCGGGATTTGAACAAAGGACCTTCCACTTGCCGTTAAAGAAATATTTTTACGTTTGTGATCTGCTCAAACCGCCTTACCCACCTCTCCTGTGTTCGTCCTTTATATTTTTTCCTATCCCCTTTCCTTATTTCTATTTCTATGCGTGAATGAATATTTGTTCGCCATACATATATATATACTATATATATATATACGCCATATATATATATATATACACATACATATTATATTTTTTTTTTAGGTAATCTACCGGTTAAGGTAGGTTTTTGGATGGACCCAACTATCAAATAAACATTTTGTGACTCCCCACCTAGCAAACTAATCTATATCAGGTCCCTCTTCATCTCGGTGTACTTCTTTCCTCCCTTCATCTCGTCTAACATCCCTATCCTGTTCCTACCCTTACCTCGCTTGCCCAACATTCTTCCCTCTATTACCCTCTTCAACATTCCACTACCGCTCAATATGCCCTTCATCCATTTTTCCTGCCTCCATAGGATTTCTCTCAAAAAACCCCTCTCCTCCCCCACCATTTCTAGTACTTCCTCATTTGTTTTCCTTTCGGTCCATTTCACCTTTTCCATTCTTCTCCACACCCACATTTCAAAAGCCTCCAATCTACGTCTATCCTCCTGCTTCAGCGACCACGTTTCCGCGCCGTACATAGCTACGCTCCATATCAGAGTTTTTACGAGTCTTGTCTTAACATCCCTACTCAACGTCCCCGTCATCAACTCCCTCCTCCTTGAGAAAGCCTCCTTGCCTAGCGCAATTCTTCTCCTTACGTCCCTACCACTTTGACCGTGTTGGTCCAAAACACTTCCGAGATATGTAAACTGTTCTACCTGCTCTATTTTTTCCCCTCCTATTTTAATATTTAGCTTAGCCTTTTTCTTTCTGGAAAATCGCATAACCTTTGTTTTATTAATATTGATTCTCATCCCATATTTATCGCACTGAACCTCCAATTCACTCAACAATGCTTGCAACCCCTTGGCTGACTGAGCAACTAATGCTTGGTCATCAGCAAACCTAACCGATTTTACGAATTCCCCTCCGACTTTCATTCCTACCTCCAGTTCTTCCCATGCCTCTTTAATCATTTCCTCTACATACACGTTGAACAGTACCGGTGACAATGGGCAACCCTGCCTTACACCTCTTCCTAACACTGCCCATCCGGACTCTCCGTTCCCCACTCGCACCTGAGCAGTCTGAGACATGTACAGGTTGCGGATCAGTCTCCTGTCCCTCCAATCCATTCCTATTTTCTGCAATACACGCATTAATTTTTCCCAATTCACTCTAACAAACGCTTTTTCGAAATCTACAAAACAGGCAAAAACGTCCTGATTGTATTCTATATTCCTCTCGACCAGTGATCTCATTAATGCAATGGCATCACGCGTACCTCTTCCTTTCCTGAACCCAAACTGATCATCCCCTAAGTAATCATTTGCCTTACTCTCTATCCTTTTGTTGATGATCCTGAGAATAACTTTAGCTGCGTGGGATATCAAACTTATTGTTCTGTAATCCTCACATGACGATGCCTTTGCCTTTTTTGGAATAGGAACTAACACCGATCTCACAAAATCTTCCGGCCAGATTCCTTCCTCATAGATACTACGAATCAGTCCATATATGGCCTTCTTCCCACCTTTCCCTAACCATTTCAACATTTCTACAGGAATATTGTCCACCCCCACAGCCTTATTTGCTTTCATCTCCTTTAATGCCCTTTCTATTTCATCGTCGAGTATGCCTGGACCTAAGCTATCTTCTTCTACGTCATGTTCCTTTTCTATGTCTAACCTCGTCGGCCTAAGTTCTTTACCATACAGTGTTTCTATATATTCCTTCCATCTCTCTTGGATTTTTCCTGGTTCAACTATTATCTTACCCCATTTATCTTTAACTGTTAGCACACATCTTGCCTTCTTACTTCCCGATAATAACTTAACCTTGCTGTATAGAGCACCAATTTCACCCTTCTTCTGTAAACTTTCCATATCCTCGCATTGCGTTTTCCACCATTCTTCTTTTGCTTTATTTGTGGCCCTTCTCAATTTATTGTTTAACTCTTTGTACTTCATTTTGCCTAACTCTGTGTTTACATTTTTCCATCTTCTTCTCTCATCCATCTTTGCAATCATCTCCTCCGTTACCCATGGTTTCCTTATCCTTTTCCCGTTAACGGTTCCTATAGTGTCTTTAGCGGCTTCCAATATCCCTTTCTTGATACATTCCCATTTTTCTTCGATAGTACTCAGTTCTTTACCGTCATCCATCATTTTCTCTATAGCCTCCTGATACTCCTTCCTCGTTAATTCATTTACTGCTTCTAAATTCCATTTTTTAGCCCGCCGCCCTTGCCTTATCTTCTTGAAACGAACATTACATTTCATAACAACTAAATTGTGGTCAGAGTCCGCATCCGCTCCTGGGAAACTGTGCGAACTTATCACACTGTTCCTAAACCTGTGCCTAACCATAATATAATCTAACTGATACCTTTCTGAGTCACCTGGCATTTTCCATGTATACCTACGCCTTTTGTGGTGTCTAAACCATGTGTTAGTGATGACTAACCCCTGTCTCCTGCAGAATTCAATTGCTTTCTCCCCGCGTTCATTCCTCGTGCCTAACCCATAGTCCCCCACCTCACCACCATCTCTTCCTTCGCCTACCGTCGCATTCCAATCCCCCATCACTATCAAATGTTTCCCTGCAGGAACACTCGCGATGATATCCTCTAACTCATCATACATCCTATCGACTTCTTCCTCCTTGTGGTTGCTCGGTGGCATGTATACCTGAATAATGACCAAGTTCGTCGGCTCTGCTTTAATCTCTACGAGTAAAATTCTATCTGTCGCTTGCTCTATGTTGACTACGCTTCTTCCTACCCCTTTATTTAAAATTACGGCAACCCCTCGTTGGCTCTCGTCCCCGCCGCTGTATATTACTCTATAATTGTCACTCCAGTAATCCCCGCTATCCTTCCATCTCACCTCGCAGAGGCCTAAAACATCTATGTTACCTCTTTCCATCTCTCGCTTAATATTTTCTAATTTGCCTCTCCTCAACATTGTCCTGACGTTCCAGGTTCCTATTCTAACTACTTTCGTCTTCTTCTGCATCTTCTGTCCTGCTATATGTATGTATATATGCACACACGAGAAACTCTGAGCTTTTGTCAAATTATGCGGGATACAACGCGAACAAAATTTTTTCACAGCTAAATTTTCATGCATTATCTTATTTATTTTCGTCATAATAATCTCCAAGGATGCCTGAATCTCACGATAAGTTACATGACGATCTTCCTTTATTAATTTTTGCACAGCATCAATGTTTTCTGGCACAACAACTGATTTTGGACGACCTTCTTTCGTAGCTGAGAGATCGGCGTTCATGATGGAATTCTCTATACCACTTCGCCACCGCTTTTACAGTGGCAAAATATGGGGCTTCATCGCCAAAAGTGGAAATAAGTTGATCGTTGAAAATCCGTCTTGATAATCCACGTCGGAAATCGTAAAACAATCATCGCACGCAAGTTGTCACGAGTTAACTCCATTTTTTGGCTGAAATAAAATTTTCGAGTCACTGTAATCAGCACAAGTTATGATCAAACTACAAAATATTCTGGAGAAAGTTAGCATTAAAAGGGTGTTAGCGTTAGTTCTTCTCAAGTCCTTCAACGGTCAAAAGAATAATACCTCAAGTTACGAAAGCGTTCATAAAGAAAAGGCAAGGATTAGCTTCAAAGCACACAAAGGTGCAAACAAGAAAGCAATTCGTCAAAGTGTTCGAATGTAGCATGGTACTCTAATGATCAGAGAGATGGAACATTGAAAAAGTTAATCGGTGAATAAAAGAAACTTTTGAGACATAATTCTAACGCAGAATGTTAAAGATTAACTGGACAAAGAAGTAAAACACGAGGAATCATATGCATAGAAGCGCAGAAGAGCAAAGAACCAAATGGAGAATTCTAAGGCAAATAAGAACTATGGATGGATTGGACACGCTTAAGAAGCAGGGGAGGAAAAGATAACCATAAGGAGAATGCTCTGCGGTAAAGAACTAGACGGATTGTACACGCCATGAACCACAGTACTTTACAATAGCAGAGTGTAAAAATCACTCGTCTTGACCAAGGTACCGGTCAAACCAAATGATTCGGTGTAAATTCGGTTATTTCAATTTCACAATAGATTAGTTAAACATAATATAAGGTAAATTGTGAGGGGAGATCCAACGAAAAAGATCAAGGAAAAAGTACATAAACAAATAAAGAAGGCCTTAAAAGGGTGAACATACCAGGTAAAATACGTGACATGAAACACTGGCAGTAACAAAAACTTCTGTCATAATCTTCCGTATTCAGATAATAAAAAAATACGAGGTAAAAATTCGCTCAGGGCTCATTAAGTAGTATTTGGCAGGAGGCAAATGGAGGGACTGTAAAGGAGTTGAGATTCATTCACGAAATCCCAAAGGTAGCGATACGAAAGATTTCCCAACCCAATCTGTTCAATCACCGAACAGACCAGTTTAATTTAGTAGCCTCATACCTCTCCACACCGCAACACGCAGAGGCAGCCAGCCCACAAAATCTCGTATGCAATTAATCTGCGAATTGAGTTCGGGGAGGAAATCGAAAAGGAGAACGAGAGGATGAGGAGCGGGGGAAAGTTGAGGGACACATATTGGTTGGCTGACTGGGGTCAAAGACCAGCGTCATATCTTCACAGATCGGTACTTTATTAGCTCTATCTACCTCACCTCAATCCACCCCACTTGGAACGTCGAATCCTATCACCGATTCTAACGGAAGTGAGGCTAGACAACATGTCCCTTTCGGCTAAGGAAATTTTCTTTCATCACCTTTCCCCGTTTACCCATCTTTCCCTCCGAATCCTTCCTGGTTCCAAGGAAAACTTGCCACAACGTGTCTTCTTTACCTACTTCTTCCCCTTCTCCAAAAAACCCTATAAAAAGCAACCCTCCAAACACAACACCCCCGATCCTTTCTCGCCTCAAAGTCACGGGATCTGTTTTCTCGTCGGAGTAGTTAAGGAAAAACGATAAAGAAGTAGAGAGGGAATTCCTTTGGGGAGAAATTCCTCAGATCCCTCCCCCTTCCTTTCACCGGAGATTTTAAGGGTGAGGTGTGTGGCAGAGTGATAAGGGGGTTGCGTTGAGAGGGAGGAGGGGCAGCTGCGGTGAAGATCGCAATTTTCCAGGTCGAGTGAGGCACCGGTAAATCCGGGGACAATCGAATCATATTATCTTCTTGGGTGTTTCGAATCACCGTGGTAACCAATCTTAATATTTTTGGATGCCGGCGGCCTAAAATAGAACAGATATGTAGAAGGCTGGCGGATCAGTGGTAATTTGAAAAGGAGAAGAAAAAATATAATTGGAAAATATGCTGCCAACATTTGCTTTTCATAAAAAATACCTATATTCCGTTAAAAATTCGTCCTGCCGGGGAAATATGATGTAATTACTTTACTTTTTCCTACACTATCCCAGTCTATTCGATTCAATACGTACACATCCTACTCCGTCCTTCCGTGTTTGGTTTTCCTCGAATCATTCCAAACTCAAGAAAAGTCAATTTTATAAAGGTCCTTAAAATAAATAAAGAAAAAATATTTTTTCTGAATTCACATCTTAACATGCTTTGCAATATTGTGGCATATGGCTTTCAATGCGTTTGTATTTGAGTTACTTGGCTCTCCTAGTGGATGCAATTCGAATTATCGGAAATAGGGTTGAGGTGAAAATCAAATGATTTCAAATGGGATGTATCTTACTCTCTATCGTACGCATTAATCACAGTAATTTTGAATATTATTTTACGAACACTTGCATTATTAATGGTGAACTATCGTTTAAGGACAAGTTTTGGATCGTTACGTTACACCTTCCGGATCTGTAAAAAAAGATACAACCTGACGCCAATGACTACACTAAAATGTTTCCAATTCCGCATTCTTCCGTCCATCCTTCAGTCCATCCATCATGCCTATCCCTTTCTTACCTCTTCCTCGTTTTCCCAACGTCCTCCAATATATTAGTCTGCAGCATTATGGTTATTTTATTCATATTGATTCTCCTACCTTTGTTTCCAGGTAAACTAAAGCTAAATCCACAAATATGACTGTTAAATAATAAATTGAGACTGGTAACAAATAAAGCAAGGGAAACATGGTGGAAGATGGATGCAATATATATGTATATGGTAAAACAGCTCCCTAACGCCATCTCTTGGCCAAAGAATCTGGGTACTTGGTTACATAAAAGATCAGCAGGTCTTACTTGAGATTATGTTTTCTCGATAGCTCAAGTGACTCGGTAAATCGAAAGATCCGGTGTTCAAGTCCCGGTCAAGAAAATACTTTTGCGCTTGTGATCTGCTCGATTCCATCTTCCCCACATCTCTTGTGTTCGTCCTATACATGTGTTCCTATCCCTTTTTCCTTTTATCCATTTCCGTGTGAGTGAATATAAATATACATAATATAATTCGTTAATTTTATAATATAATATTCAAACACCTTAAAAACTGTCCATAATCGCGATATCCCTTAGGTGGGCCGTAGTGCAGGGAATCTAATGCGGGGTAAGGTACACACTTATCAAATGTTTTAAAACTATCCTGAAAGCATCATTATATCGTGTTTCAGTAATTAATACCCTTAAGGATGAAGTCCTATAAAACCTCATTTTAGGAACAAAACATTTATATGCCTTATATCCCGCGTATTATTACATTGTATTTACTATTACGCCTCTAGAGTTTATGTTTGAAAGTAAATAGAATAACTAATTTTGTGCGAAGTAGTGTGCATTCTTTGAAATCGATTAAAGATCTGTTTTTGATGTTTTTTACGTGTCCACTGGTAAATATCTGTGTTTATTTAGCCCTATGCGATATATAACTGCGCATTTATTTTTTTACATTAATCATTGATATTTCAATTTTTTCCACGAATTCCAATTTCATGTAGTGTGTGTAGGCACTATATGCAGAAACTTTCTCTGTAAAATTTTCGTGCATCCATCAGATTAAATTGAAATGATATTTATTTGCATATTTACACATCTATCTCATCAGGGAATACCTCACAAACAACCGCTTACCGAACTGAGAGAAATATATAAATATTATTATTATTTGCTTTTGAAATGCGTGGCATTTTAGTTTTGGTGATAGGAGAGAGGTAAACACACACCAACTCATCATTTAATGTATCCTCTTTTCATTTTTTTTCAATAAACAACCTAATAGGTGGATTAAATCATGAAAGAAATAAGAGACACGGCATTGGGTTCATATCAATTTTACAATTTGGTTATCGCTAATCGACGACAAAGAGGCCGATTAAAATTCAGAGTAATACGTAATAGCGGGCAGAATTAACTGAGGTAATAATTACCGCGTAATATCGTAATTCAATGAAGGTATGTACAGCTTGAAACATTAGGATCGTTGCCCGACTGTTGACTTGGAAAACTGTTCTCAATTTATTAATCATGCATTTGAAATACAATTTTTTATTTTTATTCCGTAAGCGAAATCTCACTCTTATTTATACTACTTCTCTCTCTCTCATGTTCTTATCGGACCAGCTAAGTAAATCGTAAACTCCGCAAATTGAACCGTAGAATAACTTTCAAATTGAGCATATTGAAATTTTCTAACGGATATGAGCACCTGGGAATCTTTTTTGCATTGCCTAACCTGATGTTTGATAAATTCAGAATGTTCCATGTATATATATATATATATATATATATATATATATATATATATATATATATATATATTATTAGGTAATCTACCGGTTAAGGTAGGTTTTTGGATGGACACAACTATCAAATAAATATTTTGTAACTCCAAACAAAACCCAATCCAGCAACCTAAACTACATCAGGTCCCTCTTCATCTCTGTGTACTTCTTTCCTCCCTTCATCCCATCCAACATCCCTATCCTGTTCCTACCCTTTCCTCGCTTGCCCAACATTCTCCCCTCTATTACCCCCTTCAACATTCCACTACCGCTCAATACGCCTTTCATCCATTTTTCCTGCCTCCATAGGATTTCTCTCAACAAACCCCTCTCCTCCCCCACCATATCTAGTACTTCCTCATTTGTTTTCCTTTCGGTCCATCTTACCCTCTCCATTCTTCTCCACACCCACATTTCGAAAGCCTCCAATCTACGTATATCCTCCTGCTTCAGTGACCACGCTTCGGCACCATACATAGCTACGCTCCATATCAGAGTTTTTACGAGTCTTGTCTTAACATCTCTACTCAACGTCCCCGTCATCAACTCCCTCCTCCTTGAGAAAGCCTCCTTGCCTAGCGCAATTCTTTTCCTTACGTCCCTACCACTTTGACCGTGTTGGTCCAAAACACTTCCGAGATATGTAAACTGTTCTACCTGCTCTATTTTTTCCCCACCTATTTTAATATTTAGCTTAGCCTTTTTCTTTCTGGAAAATCGCATAACCTTTGTTTTATTACGTAATACTCGTAATATTGATTCTCATCCCATATTTATCGCACTGAACCTCCAATTCACTCAGCAATGCTTGCAACCCCTTGGCTGACTGAGCAACTAATGCTGAGCAGCTGACTGCATGTATATATAGAGAACAAAAATATATTATATATTTTTATATATTATATACATATATTTATTTATATATAGAGCAAAAAAATCAATCCCAGTTGCAACGTAAATGTTACAGATTGAAATGAATTGAAATAGTTTACTTTGTAATTCCACACACATTATTTAAAAAACACGACCCAGGTTTCGACGTTGAACGTCATCATCAGGTTCAACGTCGAAACCAACGTCGTGTTTTTCAGATAAAGCGTGTGGAATTGCAAAGTAAATTATTTCATTTCATTTCAACATTTTATGCAAATTCCATAAAGTTACGTCTGAGACAAATTTTTTTTTTAATTTTACGGCTATGATTTAGACGTCTGCCATTGTCAACGTTCATGTGTCAACGACAGAAACAATAAATGCGATAACTGATCCAAATTTCAAATTGACGGTCAACAAAATATCCGTAAAGCCTAGATTCAATGGAATCACTTAACCATAATGATTTATAAGTGAAAAGTTTAAAACAAAAACTTGAGACTTTTTGATAAGAGGATGCTTTATAGATTCGAAAGTTTGGTCCAACTTGGTCTTGGACTGGGAATAAGTCTGTAATAGTTTATTATTATTTATCCATTTCATAATTTTATAAACAATAATAAAGTTTATTATCCATAAGATCTCTTTAAAGTACCTGTATAGAGGGTGTATTTCATGGCAAATATTAATTTGTGACATTAAACAACACTAATTACAACTAATGGAAATGAAAATAATTCCCCATTATTTCATCGTCGTCCCTTTAAATTCTTTAATCAAAAATACTCATATTCATTTCATAATTTAGCCACTACTGTACTCGACATGTTATTAAAAATTAACCCCTGTGAATTTGAAAGGTAATTCTTTCGTTGGAAACGGGAGAAATTAATGTTAGTTCAGTAACTCCTATTACCCCATGAAATATAGATGCCAAAATTTTTCAGTCACCTTTTAAGCCGAAAAAAATATTCCGAAACCTGGAGATTTCATTCACGGTGCTGATGACTTTCAAAAGATTACATAAATGTTCAAAACTATCAAGGAGACAAGATAGATGACTAGGCTTCCTTCGTCCATGTCTAGAAACACGATTCCTAATTAGGTAGATTACGTCGCCGGAAAATTGAAAAATTGAACGCATTGGAAGCATTGAAACGTATCATAAAAACACGAACGTTCCGCAGAAAATCATTTTATAAAGGAACTTACTTATCAGACATTAATTTTACTTAAATATACCATATATTCGTTAGCACATAATCATAGTAATATAACTTGAAAGAGCGCATGAAGTTATTAATCGACTTTTGCCTTTCGTCATTCCTTGGTTCAGGATATGATATCGTTGCCTACACCCATTATGGAAGATATTAGTCCCAAGGCAATATGTCTCTGCTCCAGCTGACCTTGCACCCCCACCTAACTCAACCCTTCGCTGATATTCCCCTCACCCCCGACCCTTCAGCACCTTCTTAATACTTCACCCTTCCCTTCCACCTTCGTACCGCAACCACTCCGTTCCTTTCTCCTTCTAGTCCTTCCTTGCCTCCTCAATCCTCCAGCCTTCTCTCATCTTGTATTTTCCAAGAGATATTAGTCTCAGATTAATGCGTCCCAGACCCATCTTGAGGAGGAAGGTGCTCCTTCCAACGCCCCCATATTTCTACCTTCCCCCTCGATCCAACCCCCAAGAGATTCCATTTCCTTGCCCCAAACCCTCCTCCTCCCTTTTAAGCCTCTTCCCCTCAAAACCTCGCTTGAGCCCCCAACTCACCTCAAGGCATGCTAACTAAAGTCTTCCCCATCTCCCTCTTCCCTTACTCGTCAACCTCCCATCACCATCCTTTCCTCTCTCAATGGATTGCCAGGCCAATTTTGGGATATCTCTCTCCCACCCCCCCCCCGCCCCCCCCACCTCTCGCAGAACGCACACATGCAGATTCTCTCGGCGTGTCTTTCCTAGTGCGTGAGTTCCGCCGAAAATAACCGTAAAAAGTAGTGATGGCGAGGGGGGGGGGGGGAGGAAAAGTGAAGGAAATGAGTGGGACCGATTCGCCTATGCGTGAATCATAAAGAGAGAGGTCGGAAAGTCAACCTCAAAAGCGTGTGCCCTCCTCAAACCGTCTGTCCCTGGATACGCGCACAACGTCGACTTCATCACATATCTTTCCTTTTATTTTCAACGCCCCTGCAACTGATCCTGGGATAAAATAAACGATGAGCGCGACCTTCGAAAAAATGTTTCTGCTGAAAGAATCCGAATACTCGCTAGTTTTTCCTTGCGCGCCTGGCTTATGTATGCCTGCCTATGTTTTCCAAAAGAAGACCACGCTCGAAAGAGGCGAACAAACTGCGAATCTCGACTTTGAAAATCCTTTGACCGACTTGGTCTTTGATGACAGGTAAACTCCTCCATCCCAACGTCAAACTGGAGGCCTGTCGGAGTGCTCGCATGAAAAATAGAAGCAGATGAGCACGGAAGCGCTCCTAAAGGGTTCATTTAATGCTGGCGGAATAAGTTTGAAATGCTCCCTACCGTCTCACTCGGATAAAAAACATAATCCTACATCCGTACTCAATAATGAAAGAGGAAAATGCACCTGTACAAAACAAGATCATAGATAAAAACTCTCCCATTAACAGACCATTTAGAGCAAGAGTCTATGGATCAGAACTCGAATAGAATAAGAAATGCTTTCATGAATAGAACTACATCATTTGAGGCGGCATAAACGGTGGTATAAATATTTAAAAAAACATAAAATTAATGCATTGAAGTAAAACTTGGGTACGCAAAGGACATGATGATGGCTTGGGGTGACGCATAAATGTCAAATAAGTGATTGATTGCAGTGCAATTTAGAAATTTTAGCGAGAAAAATAGGAGAGGAAAGAAATGAAGATTAAATGGGTTATGAAATACTATATTAAGGTTGATGTACATCTACTGTTGGGAAGAATTGGAGATTAGTATAAATGTGTAGAAGATTAATGGCTTGAGGGATAAAGAGGGAGACGCAGAAGGTCAAGAGTAAATGTTGGAGAAAATACTTACTTGAGAACGACGATTATATCTCAGATAAAGAAATAAAAGTAAGATTTCGGCTTATAAAAAATAAGTATGCAAATATATGGAAGCACAGAAGCAATTTACATAAGAAATAATGGAATGCATAAGTTTAAGTTTCTTCACTGTGCTATCGTGAAACGTTGCGATGGATACTTGTATTTACGTGATTTTACTGCAAAATTATCAAATGGCATAGTTTTTCCACGATTTAGAAAAGATTACAACCGGACCTTGAAAATTGTTAACCATTCATATAACACCCAAATTGAACTGCTTTTAAAAATTTTCACTCTCAAATTCTAATATTTTTTCCCACAAAAAAGCTGTATAAAATCATTGTTTTCCAGTCTATTCGTTCCCCATCCACGGTCTAAACTTCTGTTGTACTTAACTACCCTAGAAGCACTTCAAGGAGTGGGCTTTTTCAAGCTAAGCTATTTTTCTGAAAATATTGCATGGCTGCATACCTTCTGGACAGTCTTCGTGTGTCAAAATAAATTTGAACTTCACAAAATCACACGTAATTATCAATTTTACAAAACATGTTCTTCACGGGAGTATCAACGTATATTTAACGTTTAAAATATTAAATAAAGTATAAAATTTAAAAATAAAAAGATAAATAAATAATATTCATTAAAATTTTATGAAAGACTATTTGTGCTCATTTTTACACAAGTAATTTTTAAACTTCCCTATTGAAAAATCTATTTCCCCGGACTAATTAACGCCAAGAGCCAGAAATGTTCTTTCTAAACTTCCGTTAAGTATATCCTATAAGCTGTAGCTACTATCTCCATTACTTCCCTGTAGATGTACACTGACATGTTTGTGAAGAGCTTGGGCTCACCTTGTTAGCTCAGCCACTTAAGATTTTATCATAATCGTTCACGAAAGCGTGCAGGGGATGTTCCTGAGCCATTCCGTGCGGGTTATGTCCGCTTAAACAGCATTGAAGTTTGTCAACAGGCCCCCAACTCTCTGAGTGCCCTCCATTACAAAACTAAATAGCAAAGTAGTTGGGAAACAGTCCTCACCAAGAATTTTAATAAACCTTGCAACAGATATTATTTTTCCAGTGATACGTGCATGAAGGAATTAAGTTCTTGATTTACATCAGTAGAGTGTGTGGGGAAAATATCTTTGAAAAGGCTTTATAATGTCTCCATTTGATTAATCTAGCATCGAATTTCAATATAAGTAAGCCTCAGCTATTACCATTTTAGATGAGACGACAATACTTGAAGTCACAGATAGATGTTGCAAAATATGCTAAATTAATTGATTCCGTGTGAGCATACAAACTGGCGTTATTATTTTTTATCGTAATCTTTCAGCTAGCGGTACATAGGAACAGTCAGCCTTCCTTTATATTAAAATAAATGTTCAATAATTGAAAAATTCCATACCTCTAAACCGTTTCGTTTAAATACATCACCATCGATTTCTTACATCAACTGAAAATTATTATTTAATACACGGCTACTAAACAGAAATAAATTAAATTCTGACCAAAGAAACGTTTAAAATATGTCAACAGCTGTGAATAATTGCTTGCACGGAGCTGTTTCACTCGGTGCGTAGATAAGCATTCCAATACCATTATTTTATTAGCAAAGAAAATTGGGAGTATTCATATAATTTGTTTGTGGTATAGGTTAGAATATACTATACATTTAACGCGCTAATATGTGTCTGAAATATTTATTTAATTATAATTTATGTATTTTAAGATATAACTCCTTATCTATAAATCAATCTTAGCACTCAAATTATGTTCCATAGTCAACATTTTTGCATTAAAATAGGGTAAATGTATAGGTTTCTCTCACATTCTTTGGGACGTGAACAAAAACCTCTAGCCAAAGCTCTACTTCATTGATTCTTCCATAAATGAATTCCACATTTCTTTTTTTTAATCAAGTCTTAATTTGTTGTTTCTCCTTTGTAAGGTAAATAAAAGTGTATTCCCCATATTTGATCAAAGAAACTCACCACAAATGTACAAATGCTAACCAACAACGCCAGGGATATCGAGTCGTTACGTTACCTCCTAGATTCTAGAGATTTCTGTTTTTTTGTTTGCTCTGATCATAATAATTTTAAATAATGATATATTCATTAAACAGCATAATATTTCATAAACGTTTGACTCTTTACACTACTGCTGTTGAATTTCAGAAAAAAATATTTTTTTAAATAGTCCAAGTTCCCCATTAATTATTATGAATATGGTTGTTCTGAATTGTTTCTTAATTTTAACACTTTCTTCAATTTTGCCAAGTCGTCAATCATTAGTTATCGTGTTCATATTACCAAACACCTTGATCAACACATTATGTATTATATTTGGTAATAAGATAATTAATTTACTATACAATAATATGCATGTAATTTAAATAATTTTATCTTTTCATTTGAAATAACCATTATTTCCAATGACCTTGCATTTTATGATTAATACTGTCGATATAGAAAACATTTATTAGTAACTAAGATAAAATAAAGCAGATTGAATTAATCTTTTTTACTTTGTACCATAAGGAGCCCAACCACTCTAATATATTTACTTAAAGACAAACATTTAGTAATTTAGTCAATAAATGAATATGGGTATGAATTGTATGTTTACAAGTGTTTTTATGCAAACTCATGGATTAATTATAAAATCACGCCTTTCTATTAATTAAATCATTACAAAATCCACCACGTCAGTGTTATTCTAGACTTTAATATAATTTTGGTGAAATTTGCAGTTTTGAGCTAAATTATAGTCTTGCTGGGCGTGGGTGTGACTAGATAAAGATTTATCTTTTAATTATCAGTGATACTGTCGTCTAATTCAAGTCGTTGCATGCTCATACAACTCTATTTTTGCCATACAAATATATTTGTGTCATACTAGATTTGTTTTGTAACCTTTTGCGCCACATTGGGGTACTTAGTGATAACGTTTGATAAAGATGTACCTATATGACTATTTTTTTCGATGAAGCTCCATTTTGTGTACATAGCTGCTCCCATTTCAATGACAGAGACTTATTTGTAGTAGTCTGTCTCAATGGTTGGATTGGATTTGTCAAGAGACCAAACCCGTTCCATTTTTTGAGATGCTGTCTGAAGAGCAGAATATGTGAAGTGAATTTTTCTAACTAAGGCGTAGTCCTTCTGAGTATGTATTGCCTAGGAATGGTTTGTAGCAGCACTTCAAAGAGTTTGTACCCTGATAATCGCATCATAAAATGACAAATGTCCTCCATAAGCTTCTCGCTATACTCTTCAATGTACTTCTAATCACTAAGTTCGTCCACTTTATTTTTATCATTCTTCCTTACAACACATCCCCATCGCCTCACACCTTCTATTCTCGGCTTCTCCTTTAGCCCGTCTCACAACCTTAGAAAAGTGGTCTTAATATATTACTTTGAAAGAATTACTCTCACATGCCTAATCTAGTCTAATATGCCGCTAAAAGTCGCGCTTATTCTGATAAAAAACCTTCTTAGTCATTTTTAACTAACTTAATACCACTTTCCTTTTCCATTACTAGTGATCTTGATGTCTAAATACCATTTGAGGAGTATTATTAGGTAATCTACCGGTTAAGGTAGGTTTTTGGATGGACACAATTATCAAAATAAACATTTTGTAACTCCAAACAAAACCCAATCCAGCAACCTAATGTACATCAGGTCCCTCTTCATCTCTGTGTACTTTTTTTCTCCCTTCATCCCGTCCAACATCCCTATCATGTTCCTGCCCTTTCCTGGCTTGCCCAACATTCTCCCCTCTATTACCTTCTTCAACATTCCACTACCGCTCAATATATCTTTCATCCATTATTCCTGCCTCTATAGGATTTCTCTCAACAAACCCCTCTCCTCTCTCACCATACCCAGTACTTCCTCATTTGTTTTCCTTCTGGTCCATTTGAGGAGTATTGCTATTTAGTAAATAGCAATAGTGATAGTTGAAGATCACCTTTCCTACATTTACTGTAGATCTTAGTTCTAATCCTCATTGTATATATGTTATCTTTCCTTCTTTTTCTTCTTACATACTAGTATTAAGTCAGGTCATCTTTCTTCTCCACAAGTTTACAGATCATAGCACTGAACTCCTCTCCCTTCCTCTGTTGTGACTTTACTGTCTAAAAAGCAAGCCGTTTCCATTGGATGGCTTCAGCGTCGTAATACTTTCCGAAGTTTCTCAAGAGATAGTGTCTAATTCAATGCTGTCTAACCATCTTGTTTTCATCATTATTCGGCATTACACACGCTATTATCAAACGAAATAAAATGTGCACACACGATCTAAGCTAGAGGCTGTTGAAACGAATATGTGTGCAAGATAAAAGACAGTGAATCGGAAAACTCTTCCTTATTTTAAAAGAACTATCTCTCTCTGCAATTTTCTCTCCACGTGTTTCAGCACAAGTCATGAGAGGGAATATTAAGAGGATTACAAAACCTTGACTCCATGCTTTTGAGAACTCAAGCACCTCTAATACGGAAATAATGACGTTGATGGACAGTAACCGTGTGCAAAGGCGCTCCCTCTGCAGGAAAAAGCCAGCTGTGCAGCAGGCATTTCTGAGGCCAAAAAAGATATTACTAATAATACGCTTCTTACTGTTCTTCAATGATGGAGAATATTTGTTATCGTGGATTTTTTTCTGACGCCAAAGCTCCAAATTTTGCTTCATCGGAAAAAAAAGATTGGTTTCAAATAGAATTTAACACCCTAGTTAATTTCCAAGGGTATTAACTCAGAGGCAAGTTAATTTCTTTGTTCACTGAATCTTTTGCGGTGGTTAAAATGTTGGGAACGGCTATGAAGAAAAATATGGACTATTTTCAGTGGAAATTATTTCATTAAATAACTTTTCGTTAAAGAAAATGTCTTAATATTTTCATCAAAAAACATAAAGAATTTTGTTTCATTAGAAAAATAATGTTGATTCGGAATACTACTCTGTCTTTGTTCATTTTCAAATGGTATATCTTCAAAGGTAATTTTTTCGGTGAGTCATCCCATCAAGATTCTGAAATGTGGGAAATTACACAAGAGATGAAATGAAGTACCCTAGGTGGAGCATTTTAATTTTAAAACTAGGTCGAAAAATGATTTAAGGTAGAAAACAATATCCATTTTCATATGCAAATCATTTGAATAATAGTATTGATACTCTATATATCGCACACCAATGGAGAAGCCTGAATTAATTAAATAATTAACTCGTGGTTTGTACGTAATTCATCTCATATTCATTGAAAAATATTTTTGATTCTTACTTTCTAGATTGGACCTCTATCCTGATTATCAAGATTAAGTAAGAAGGTAATACCTTTTACATTACATTAACGCATATTATGGACACATTTTCTGAATTAATCGAACAACATCGACATTCACGCAACACTCCATAAGTTACCGCAAGGGCGAGTGGAGGGTGGGATGTAAGGGCATATATGAAGACATATTTGCGTTAAATTAAACGTATAAGCCAAAATACTTTTCATGTGCATGTACTTATAATTGAGCATGAATATATATATATATATATATATATAGTTTTTTTAAATTTATTTGTTCCTATCCCTTTTCCTTATATCTATTTCCTTGTGAATGAATATTTCTTTGCCGTATGGCCGGATTGCGTGTTTGAATGTGTGTGTGTATATGCACTTAAAAAAATACATTTATTTATTTATTCACATGGAAATAGATATAAAGAAAAGGGATAGGAACACATATAAATGACGAACACAGTAGAGGTGGGGCGCAAAAATATTTCCTTGACCGGGACTTGAAAACCGGATCTTTCGACTTGCCGAGTCCATATGAATATTTGCTCGCCGTATGGCGGTATTGCGTGTTTTAATTTATATATATTTTCTAGATATATACATAATATATTTTTATGAACATTCTTTGAAATCGATAAAAATATTACTCTAAATAAATACTTCACTTCGTAAAAAATTGAAATAGATGATAATGGCTTGCATTAAATGAGTGTAACGTAAGTAAGAGTAACTTAATTAAAAGGTGGAGATGTACTCGCATGCATGAAAATTGTGACAGAAGTATTAAAAGTGCATTTTAACAACGATTAGTTGTCTTTGTGAGTAGCAATTGTACTGTGTATATTTTAACTCTCAAGGGAACGTGTTCATGTTTACACCTATCACACTCCGGAGACAAACTTTATACATGTCCTCCCAACGGCACGTTTTGACCCGATGTCCTTCTCATCCTCTCGCGTCGTCTCCTCTTGCGTGATCGATTTTAGGCGTCCGCACCGTTCGCAATATCTCTTCAACAGCTTGTTTACTTCCCAGTCCTCTCCCTCCGGATTGACTCACCCACGTCCCACTTGTGAGTGGCAAGTTCAACCCCGTGAGAAGATGATGATGTATCCCGGAGTTACTCATTCCTACCGCCGTCCCCCAGGGAAGCTTATCGGATGACGCTACCCCGCCCTCGTGCACACAACCCTTTCCCCTGCCTGTCAACGCCGCCCCTTCCGCACCGCTCTCGGGATGTATTTCCTACTCAAGACCACAGGGAAACTAAATTGAAACAAAAGCGAAATCATATCCGCTGCATAGTGTTGTGCCTTTAATCCGAGGAGTGAGGGGCACCGAAGTCTATATGTGGACTTGGAAAAACGTTTAAAGGGTATTTCCGTCACTGTCTCCGGAGTGTGATTCCAATTCACGCATGCGAAGGGTTCGGTTTCGCGATTTATCACGGAACAAAGAGTAATCATTCGTGTCAATATTTCACTTGAATGAAAGCTGGACGGCAGCCATTAAGGAGGTTGAATCGAGATGTCAGGTATATGTCATTTTCATAAAAGTACATTTATTTGCAGTCTTTTAAGTTCAAATTATCAAATAACAATGATAGAATACAGTATTGCCGAGTAAGTTTTACTTAAAAATTGACATAGAAACTCCAATAATTTACATATGGCTTAATGGAGGTTGCATGCTGATGTCAAGTTTACGCCATTTTCATTAAATGTTCGGGTTTTGTAGGTTTCAGTTCACTTTATCAAAAAACAATTATCAAAGAGAGTATCCTCGGGTTTAGTTTCATTAAAATTGGCTTAAATTATCCAGGTTTTGCACGTCCTTACAGCAGTTGGGAATATAATAGTAATAGATTAATGGTGTGATTAATGGTACAGGTATTCTCGTTCTCCCGAAAAACAGATATAATATAAGCTATTATATGAAATGTACTATATATCGTCACCATCGCAGTACATACCTTCCTTTGTTTAAGTGGCATTAATATATTTGTGGAAAAAACAACCACTATCGCATAGTTTCAATAATTGGCGCTTCAGAACTACCAAAAACCTTTATAGAGTACTTTTCAAAAATTCACCCGCCAACCTTAAAGAGGGATTACAAACTGTCTATTCAAATCATATCTCATTAGAATCAAAGTATGAATGGAATTATATTCCTTATCGTCATTCATTATTAATACATGAAAGAAGTGGCACGTTGACTCTTGCAGTCACGACCCAATATCCTTAAATTTATGGGTCGAGATCCCAGTGAACACTAGTACCATGAGAGGTACCGATTTGGAGATTAAAAAAAAGAAATTGGTTCCGAAATAATCACTTTAAAAATTAGTGAAATAGCATTTCGTGGTAAGAAATTTTGTCTGATATGACTTTCGCAAAGAACTTGAATAGGGATTTGATTATTTGTAAACTCCAATGATGGAATTTCATTTTATATAAATTATTCTTAAAATGCAGTACATAGTTACGTTTATCATGTGTCTATGGTATGTATTTCACAAAAGCACATAATCTTGAAAGAGGAGCCTAAAATTTACATTGTCCCCTGCTGACAAGGCTTCATACAGCCAAAATTAAATTATAACGACAACATACATTCTACCTCCCTCCATTCCTTTCAGCATAACTATCTTTATATCCTTATCACTTAGTCAGTTGCCATAAGTTAGCCTTTAAAAAGTTGAATTTCATTAGACGGTTAATAGGAAAACGTATTGGTAAGGTAAGAGAGACGTGCATATTTGCTTTAGTGAAGCCACATTTGGGAAACGCGGCAATTATTAGGTATCCATGAGAAAAAACCTTGATCAAGGTATGGGATAAGGTTCTGAGAAAATCTGACAGATTATGAAAGTTTGCTACGAGAAGAATGTAAGGGTGGCGGGTATATCGAAGGACTGAAAATAAGAGCTTGTCGATTCACAAAGAGAGGATACTAGACGACTTTTATTAAATTACTGGACAAATATGTTTTCTTGAGACACAGAGGAAATTATAATGACACCTAATTATATCGGTAGATTTGAATATTGGGATGAAATAAGAGAAAGATAGGCACCTTCAACGTGACGAATTCAAATACATCTTCACTCGTACAATAACGTCAGTCATAAAAAAATTGAACAAAAGAACTCAAATATATTTCCTTAGAGGAAAACATTTGATTTATTGAGAAACACTGATTTATTTAACTCTTGTATGATGCGAATTGGTATGTATGTGTGTATTTGTATCTGGTGTTCTAATACCCCACGACACAGGTCCACATGGTGGTTTACAGAATATTGTTTAGATGTAGTTTGAAGTATTTTTCCGTCGAGTAGTTTTACATAAGAGCTTGTCGAGCATAAGAGCTTTAACTAGAATGAAAGTAAGCAGACTTTGTGGAATGTTCCGCATTCTGAATGGGGAGAAGGCTTGGGCAGATCTAAGGAAAGAGGCGGGGAATCCGAATTTTATGGGGAGAAATGACCACAATTTTAAGGTAAAATGCCGGGCACAAAGAACGAATAAAAACAATTTTCTTTTTTAAATAAAACAATTGTTGATTGGAAGAATTTACCTGCAAAAATTTTTAAGCCCTTTCCTAACAGAGTCCAAACTTTTAAGAAAAGATGTAAACAACTTCTGTAATCATTTGATTGATGTGTTGCATAAAATTAATTGTAACAACTTAATTTTTTTTCTTGTTGATTGGGAAACAAATGTTAATGAAATGGGGATTTTCTTTTTTTATGTACTACAGATTGGTGTTTGGAAATTTCCTTAAAGTGCATTTTTTTCTTTTTTCTGACTGATTTTATTTATTATCTTTTGTGATGTTGATTGTATTTCAGAAACCATGTTATTTTTCCAAGGCAAGTTTATTGTAACACTTGGGACTCTTGTGCCACCTGACATTTGTCTATTTGCACATGTACATTTTAATAATAATAATAATATCAAAATTGGAAATGTGATGATCCAATCATAAATGAAACTATCGGTAGAGATGTTCCTTAAGTAGAAAATAGATATGTTTTGCGTCATCAGATTATCCTGTACAGAAAAGTAATGACTGCGAGACAGTAACAATATTGTTACTTTTTAATTAGACGGATAAATGAAAGGTCCTCTATTTTCATAAGAGAAAGAGATTACGTTTCATCCAGCCTTTATTTTATTGAAATAGTATCTGCAAGATGTTAATAATGCCTAAAAAAAGCATATTATTTCTTCTTATAACAATATTTAGACGAATGACTGCAATATTGAATAGCCCCAATTTGCTCTTAATTACGTGTATAAAGAAGATAGTTTCCTATTATATCAAGGAACTTGGAGTACGTCCTTAATGAAGATACAGTAATTACTGGGTCTTCATCTGTCTAAATAAAAACAAAACCCACGTAAATAATCATGCACCAGTTTCTTTTTTCATAATAAGCAGTCATAAAGGTTTGTTTCAATCCCAAAGTTCTTCATGCATCTATGCAAGTATTTCCATGCATCTTTACTATTCATTCTTTAAGGATGGAAACTGAAAATTAATTGCACGGTCCAGCAATTATGATATACATTTTCGTTCGTATAGTACGACATACACTCTCGAGAACCGCGAAATATCACCGATTTTTATACCTCAACACCATTCTAGTTGGAAATGGAAAAAATATACTCAATAAAAGTGTGGTCCGATGACGAAACACATGTCAAAAAAAAACATTCTTGCGCGAACCTATAACGCTGATACATCTTTCGGTCTTGAATACTTTTTCCTGAAATATAATTTCCTCTTTTTATTAAATTCATGACTTAGTGCATCCGAAATTCGTATCGTACAGTTGAGCATAAATTATATACGAATAAAAAGTTATAAATTCAAGTGAAAAAGGACGCCTCTAAAACTTTAGAAAGCTGCATTAAAGAATGCAAATACACCTCCGACGCATTTTCAAGAGGGACAAAGGAAATCTTTAAATACTCCTCATCATCTTAAATACTTAACCCGTCAAAGCAGCATTTTTTTTGTTCGGAAAGTGAGCTTGATCTTAACCTTTGCCTAGACTTTCCTTTTTTACAGAGACTTTCTGAGCAGTAGTTTTTATAGCCCTCTGAATGCATAAGGTGACGAGAGTTAAATATATGGTAATTTACTTTATATTAATGTATATATAAAACTTAGTTGAAAGCCTCCCGCAAGTGAATAATAATTTATGTGTGTGTATATACGTGAATAATAATGTATGTGTGTGTGTGAATGAGAGTAACGTGTAATTCCGAAACAACGATCCACAGTTCATTTTGCATTCTTCTAGGAGGCATTAAACTTGGTGCTGTTTCATATTTCTCGAGATTTTATGCCGTGTCATGGGAATAAGAATGCATATCATAGTATTAGACTGCCACAAGAATGCGTATAAAACCTTAAATTTTTTATGACATTTTCAATGGGAACTAATACGGGAAGGCACTATCTTATCATGAACTTTGATAAAGTTCATGGGTTAAAAATAGAGGAATTTTAGTCAAAATGACATATACTTGTCATCTATATACAATATCCTTAGGGAAAGCATAATAAGGTGTCATCCGACACTCATGAATAAGGATTAAGTGAAAAAGTAAGTTGAAATTAAGTTCACACTAAAATTGTACAGAATAGACTACGTCCTTAGTTTTTAATGGTTCCAAGAACTTAAGATATGAAATTGAATATGGCCTCCTTTCTCTCAGGGATTCCACTTCCGTCCACAATTATTTCCTCAGAGAAATCCGATTAAATACTTCGCGCCTGCCATTGTGCGAGCTGGATATTTTTCCGAAATTTATAAAACTTCGAGAGAGAGAGAGAGAGAGAGAGATATAACGGCGGCTAGTAGAAATAAGAGTGGGAAAGGAGGAAAGTTAATAGAAGCAATGAGGAGGAAGTTTAATTAAATCCGAATGCAATTAAAAACTCGTCGACCAAATTTCAAATTCAAATCATACGCGTTACCTCCAATGTCCCTCGATACAGTGCTACGAAGTGGAGGAGTGGGGAGGAGAAATTCCGCGCAACATTGTGTCACAAAGGGTTTCCAATTATTTCCCCACCCCCTTCTTCTCCCCAATTGGCAAGGGTTGTGACTACAATGATTCATTACTACCGATTTTGTTACCTCGTGATCAACACTTGATCAAGTCACGTCATCTGCAACTGTTCATCCATTGGATGACCGCCTCTCGAACTCAACCTTTCAATAACGGCGTAGAGCAAATTTTCAATAAACAGAATACGCTCCAATGAGCGAAGCGACCGGTTAAATTTTTATTTTCTTACTCAAATGATCTCTTGTATTTTGTTTTATTTCATCAATGCCGAACTATTCCAACTCAAGCACAAAGATAATGAAGCTGTAATTTATACCTCAGTTTTTTGCGTAAACTAACTCGGTTGATTACTAACCTATTCTCCACACCAATTTTGCTTTTAATGGAATGGGTTTATGACTCTCTTTTACTGATCTTCCATTTATATTATAAGCAGTATTCTAACGGTCAATGTGGGGGTTTTGATGAAGCCACATACTAATCACTGCTGAAACAAACCCAATTAATAAAAAATTCGGATTTATCAGAAGAGTTTTGGGGAAACGTGAAGAAAATGTTGAAGAGGAACGTAATATTACCCTCTTTAGGCCTCGCTTAGTGCTCGTATATGCTGCTGGTATATGGGATCTTCATGAAGTTTGATTGACCGCCGAATTAGATCGCGTGCAGCGTAGAGGAGCCAGATTTGTAAAACATTATATTTGTAGCATGTAGAGGACACTTAGTAGCGTATCCAAAATATTGGAGCAGCTAGGCTGGGAATCACTCATGGAGCGGAGATTAAATTACAGATTAGATCTCGTGCATAAATTTGAACGGTGTCTCTTTAGTAATGATGTTGAAAATGTATTATTGCCCCAATCGTACTACGTGTCAATAAAATTCGAGAGATTAAGGGTAGAACAGATAGACAGATATATCAGATGTCATTTTTCCGACGAATGATTAGGGATCGCAATACGTTATCCGACCTCAATGGAGTGTAAAAGTATTATGTGTCAAAAGTATTCTAATATGAAATCACCCACTACCACACAACCTAACGGTGACAAGCAGAGTAATGCAAGTATAATTGTATAAATAATATCCCACGAGTAGGTCTTCATTCTACATACATACATACTACCATTCTTTCGTCCCGACATAATCTGTTCCTCCCTCTGCATCGAATGCAGAACATTATCTCTTAAACAGTATTCAACATTCGATTTCTATTTACTATGTTCTGCATCCACTTTAACCACTTTCTTTGAATTTCTCCTAAAAACTTTCTCTATTACCTTACCATTTCCAGCACTTTCGTTTTCTTGACCAACTTCCCTTACATTTTATGTTTTCCATTCGTCTCTACGCCCACATCTCGAAAGTTCAGTCTAATCCTCTCACCTATACGAATAAATTTAGGATAAATACAAAACTTCATTGCAAGTATCACAATTTCAACTACTTACGTACCTTACGTAATTCTTCTTTAAATACTCTTAATAATTTGCTCAGTTTCATGTGAAGCATTACCTAATGGGAAGCATTTTTTTACGTGGTCTAGTTGGTTTACTGTGTGTACTTAGGTCTCGGAATAAATCTCTCCGAAATTTATCGTTGCCACCCAATATAGATTTTCCCCTGCCATCGGGTTCGTTGTCCAGGATACCATCAACAGCCAGTAATTCTTTCCAAAGTGAGTATGCATCTATATTACGATTCAATTTATGTAAATTCCTAGCATGGTTATCGTCAATTTTTTTCGGAATGGACTGTAGAATATAAAGAATGAGATGTTTTATTCCTAGATACGAATCTATGACGTCGGGTTTGGTGACAGGTGGGTTTAGCTCACTTTAAATCCCGCTTAAATTTTGAATATTTTATTATTGTATTAATATATACGAGCTATTCATTAGAAGAAAAAATGTATAAATCTCCTCAATATCTCTCCATTGACACTCAAAAAGTGTTCATCTTATTTGTTTGCTGATCATGTTTCAGATAATGTAACAGTTTGGACGCATCCGGACACCAGCGAAAGATCCTGTTGACGACCTACAATGAGGAAAAAGTCCACGATTTGGTTCCCGGCAAAAGTTTTCTTCAATAATACTATTAGCAATTTTCTTTATTATTTTAAAATGGCGTACTGAACGCTCCTATTTCTGCTTGCATGGTCTGTATAAAAAATACCGGTAAGAATTTTTTCCTGGAGTGTGCGTGAAGTGATGCATTCAGACCGTTGATTAAGTTTGCGCATGATCACAGATCGTATGGCTAAGGGGTTAAGATGACAGTGCACACCATTGTCACTGAAAATTTGATGTTGCGAAAGATCTGCGCTAAACTTGTCCCAAAGGTCTTAACGAACGACCAAAAGCAGAATCAAATGTTTGCTGGCGAAGATCTTCTGCAACGGCATCACAACGATTCTCCAAACCCACTTACAGTCCCAACTTGACACCAGAAGACTATTTCCTATTCCCAAAAGTGAAATCCTCCCTCAAAGGACACCTCCATGCGACCCTAAGTGCCTTCTAAAACTTTTTCCGATATTTTTAACACAAACCATGAATGGTGATCGGAGGAGGGAAATCCACAGAGGTCCTACTTAAACTGACTATCCTTAACGTATTCCCTTTAACCCTATGAATGATTCCAATTGAGTTTGAGTGCTTGGGTTTTTAGTTGGTCACTGACCAGGAAGTAATATTCCCGCGAACTACTGCAGAAGGGTGTTCTGGTTGAGAGGTTGTGGTTGGTCACTATCGTAACTTTGTTTTCCCAAAAACCATGAAATACAAAAAGAATTGTTTTCATCGCGGGACGAGTGGTGCCTATTACGGCTATTGAAGTTTTCATTTTATTTTACCAATTTCCTATGTCGTAGAACTCAATTTCTTGGATTTCAACTAGCTAGTGGTATTACGTAAAACCGATTGTGGTAGTTATGATGTACCGCGGTAGGTTGGAAGAATTCATAGCGAAGAAAACATGAAAACTTGTTGAATTCTCATTTCAGGATACTATTATTATATTTCGAAATTATTAAATGAAGAATATCAGCAAAAGCAGAAGTCGACCATTGCTTGTACGCTGGTTGAAACGAGGAGAAATTTCAAGTAAGCATCAGCGAATGAAAACACATCGGGCTATATAATTTTGCTCGACTTTAACTATTATTTAGCGTGGTCAATCTCCCTCATGGAATAATATTTTGAAGTGAATATTTTGATCTCCTTTCAAGAAGTTCTCTCCGGTTTCTTTCTGGGTCAGGTTGCAGTACGCCTGGTGTATTGCAACCTGACCCAGTGGGAAACCCGAGAGAACGTCTTGAATACCATACGCCGGAAAAACCTAAGATCCTTCATTTTGATCCCATTCAAATCCATAAAGTATCATCATTAGAACTTGGATATAGTTTTCTTTCACTCCTATAATTGACTACTGAACTAATGCTGAATAAAATATCTTTTTTCTAAAGTGAAAGCGAAAGGTATCATTTTTAAGTCTACATCTCTGTGAATCGAACATCATATTATGTTAACGACTCTTCAAGCTGTGACGGAGAAATCAACTAAAATAAATATTTTGTAACTTTAAAAAACACGAGCACTTTATCATTACTTTTCGACGTACAATCATATCAATCAAGTACTCTACTTAAATTACCCAGTCATATTACGAATTACGAAATCTCGATATCTATTAAGTTTTATATTATGAAGGATATTACAAACGACCTTCCTCATAACGAGTGAAACAAATTTTACTGGGCCGGCCAACTGCCAGAAAATAAGAACACAACCTTGACGCGAGAACTTCTTGAATGGACGTGCCTCGTCTCCGACAGATCGTAAACCCTTACATAGGAAATTGTGGATATGCTATTATAAATAAAATTGTTCCTGAGACTCTTAAGAATATACAACATAAAATTTTAGTCGATAGAAATTCTTTTGTCATTCTTATTCAAAAACAAATTTTATTGTACCGCTGTAAGGAACGTAACAAAGAAATTAACAACAGAATTCGCACATGCGCAGGTTCTTTTGGCTTTCTTAAAGGAATAAATGAATAAATAATTTTGACCAACTTCCTTATTCTCCTCAGGTTCAGTTATAAAGCAGTCCAGTTTAATAAAATGTCTCCCCTGAGGTATCGCTATGCAACAGGGAAAAACGCCGACTTGAAAATAAATAAAGAGAATTGACAAACGGAACGCGCTGCGCGAAATTTTCATTTTTGCTTCCCTCCTCAACCACACAAAAAGCAAATTCTTAGTGAGACGCGGGAGGAGAAACTTGGTCAGAGGGGGAGGAGAAAAATGAGAGGAAAGAGAGAAGACGAGAGTAAGGAGGAAAATGAAGTCGATTTTGAAGGTTGCGGAAAGAGAGAGAGAGAAAAAAAAGAGGGAGTGTGAATTCTTGTGGAAGAGATGGATGAAAGGATGATGAAAACTCCTCGACATTAAAAAGCCACCAACCGCGAAACGCATCATCCTACTGGGCGATTCTATCGAACGAGGCAATCGAAAACTCCCCCGCCCCTCCCGGTGGAAATTAATCCAAAAAAAAAAAAACGCGAGACCACCTTCCGCCATTTTCGGGGTCCTTCCTAAAAATAAACATCACAGAGTACACTTCGAGGTAGTTAATCTTCTTTAATGGTATCACTCAATGAAGACCGAGCGGAGGAAGGTTTTTGCTGGAGGTGACGTCAATAAAGCGGCAACGTTTTGCCTGATTAACGAGGCTGATTCCATTACGTCACTTCCGCGAACTAAACAAATCGTGCCGTCGGTCGTTTATTTTTACCTCGAGTGACGCGATCGAAAATTGACGACAACCCACCGCATATAGCTGTAAATATCAATTAGTGCCCAAATAGTTATTGTCACTTTTGTTCTGGCTGACAGTCGTTTTTACATACTGACACCAAGACGAGTTATTTTTTGTGACCCACAGTATGGTTTCGTCATGTTCCAATCTTCAATAGCATTCAGTCATTCAATGAAACAAAAGAATCCGCTCCGGTATATTGAATAAAAAAGACTGAAGGAAAACAGCCATGAGGACAGAACAGCACAGACGTGTGTGTCTATATATATATATATATATATATATATATATATATATATATATATATATATATATATATATATATATATATATATATATATATATATATATATATATATATATTCCTGTAGAAATGTTGAAATGGTTAGGGAAAGGTGGGAAGAAGGCCATATATGGACTGATTCGTAGTATCTATGAGGAAGGAATCTGGCCGGAAGATTTTGTGAGATCGGTGTTAGTTCCTATTCCAAAAAAGGCAAAGGCCTCGTCATGTGAGGATTACAGAACAATAAGTTTGATATCCCACGCAGCTAAAGTTATTCTCAGGATCATCAACATAAGGATAGAGAGTAAGGCAAATGATTACTTAGGGGATGATCAGTTTGGGTTTAGGAAAGGAAGAGGTACGCGTGATGCCATTGCAGTAATGAGATCACTAGTCAAGAGGAATATAGAATACAATCAGGACGTTTTTGCCTGTTTTGTAGATTTCGAAAAAGCTTTTGATAGAGTGAATTGGGAAAAATTAATGCGTGCATTGCAGAAAATAGGAATGGATTGGAGGGACAGGAGACTGACCCGCAACCTGTACATGTCTCAGACTGCTCAGGTTCGAGTGGGGAACGGAGAGTTCGGATGGGCGGTGTTAGGAAGAGGTGTAAGGCAGGGTTGCCCATTGTCACCGGTACTGTTCAACGTATATGTGGAGGAAAAGATTAAAGAGGCATGGGAAGAACTGGAAGTAGGAATGAAAGTCGGAGGGGAATTCGTAAAATCGGTTAGGTTTGCTGATGACCAAGCATTAGTTGCTCAGTCAGCCAAGGGGTTGCAAGCATTGTTGAGTGAATTGGAGGTTCAGTGCGATAAATATGGGATGAGAATCAATATTAATAAAACAAAGGTTATGCGATTTTCCAGAAAGAAAAAGGCTAAGCTAAATATTAAAATAGGCGGGGAAAGAATAGAGCAGGTAGAGCAGTTTACATATCTCGGAAGTGTTTTGGACCAACACGGTCAAAGTGGTAGGGACGTAAGGAGAAGAATTGCGCTAGGCAAGGAGGCTTTCTCAAGGAGGAGGGAGTTGATGACGGGGACGTTGAGTAGGGATGTTAAGACAAGACTCGTAAAAACTCTGATATGGAGCGTAGCTATGTACGGCGCGGAAACGTGGTCGCTGAAGCAGGAGGATAGACGTAGATTGGAGGCTTTTGAAATGTGGGTGTGGAGAAGAATGGAGAAGGTGAAATGGACCGAAAGGAAAACAAATGAGGAAGTACTAGAAATGGTGGGGGAGGAGAGGGGTTTGTTGAGAGAAATCCTATGGAGGCAGGAAAAATGGATGAAAGGCGTATTGAGCGGTAGTGGAATGTTGAAGAGGGTAATAGAGGGGAGAATGTTGGGCAAGCGAGGTAAGGGCAGGAACAGGATAGGGATGTTGGACGGGATGAAGGGTGGAAAGAAGTGCACAGAGATGAAGAGGGACCTGATATAGATTAGTTTGCTAGGTGGGGAGTCACAAAATGTTTATTTGATAGTTGTGTCCATCCAAAAACCTACCTTAACCGGTAGATTACCTAATAATAATATATATATATATATAGATATATATATATCGATGATGCGGAAGTGCTCACGAGAGCAAAATAACTTTTGGACGGCACAATAGAACACAGAATAAAACAGATAACGCGTAAAAGGACACTCACACTGTAGATGATTTAAGCTTCCGGCCTACTCCGAGGCCTTCTTCAGGTCAGACTGAGAGGTTTTGAGGGAAGAGTCACTCAAAACCTCTCAGTCTGACCTGAAGAAGGCCTCGGAGTAGGCCGGAAGCTTAAATCATCTACAGTGTGAGTGTCCTTTTACGCGTTATCTGTTTTATTCTGTGTTCTATTGTGCCGTCCAAAAGTTATTTTGCTCTCGTGAGTACTTCCGCATCATCGATATATATATATATATATATATATATATATATATATATATATATATATATATATATCCAACAAACAAGAAATAAATGAATAAATATATGAAAATATGATAATGATATCATGAGACGGAGATGCAGGGTAATCTTAGGGATGATGGACCTTGCTAATAAGGAATTTGAAATAAATGTATAATCATTGTAGTTGTCATACTCGTAGCATTATGAATTCCAGATGGAATGAAGAAAGGATAGAAACAAAACCAAAAATGTTGCATGGTCTAGTCTGGAGTACTTTTATGAGTCCAACGAATTTGAACAGGCTCGATTTGGTCATTGTTTGAATTTCACAGATGAAAATAAACTGTAATCAGTGCTAGAATTACAAACTTAATAACTACTCGTATAACAATATATATCAAGCCACCAATCATTCAAGGTTCTCTACCAATTTAAACGTAGGTTTTTGGACTTTCCCCAATGACTATTTACTTCCAAGTTATGCGAAACTTGCTCTTGAATATTGGGCACCATATTAAATCAATGTACGAGGGTCATCCGGAAAGTAGTACCCGTTCGTGAAATAAAGACACAAAAGTAAATATTAACAAACATAAAAAATTTTATTTGAAAGAGGATACTTTAAACTACTTCTCAACATAATCTCCAAGCAAATTAAGGCATTTGTCATAACGTGTGACAAGTTTCTGTATTCCTGCTGCATAGTCCTTCGCCGCCAGCTCATTGAGATACAGGGTCACTCCTTCTTTAAGTTCTTCATCGCTGTCAAATCTTTTTCCTGCCAAAAAGTCAAATTTTTGCATAATGCAGATGGTGTTTAACAATTTCATGAACAATTGTTCGAGAAACATTGGGAAAATGCTCACAGATGTCATCAATTGTGACGCGCCGATCGTTCCTCACGAATTCGTCAACTGAGCTCACCAGTTGGTCTGTAATGACAGACGGTCTCCCCGAACGCTCATCGTCGTGTGTGTTCCCCCTCCCCATGTTGAAGTTGCGACACCACCGCCGAACAGACGACTCGTCCATTACATTGTCTCCATACACCTCCTTTAATTGGCGATGAATATCACATGGGCGAACGTTTCTTGCATTGAGGAATTTAATCACTGCCCTCACTTCACAACTGGCGGCGTTCTCAATTTTTTTAAACATTGTAAACAATCACAGAAACAACACAGGCAATGCTAGCGTCACGCAACTTGGCTCAGAGAAGGCAGACAAGCCACTGAAGCTATCTGACCTCGTCCAGCGGCTACTCGCGTCGTCAGCACTTCATGCGGCACGAACGGGTACTACTTTCCCGATGACCCTCGTATGTTTTAATCTATTAATGAAGATATATATATATATTGGATGCAAAACTTAATGCGTACATACCGTTAATATCGGTAGTCTTTCGGAAGTTTAAGGTATGTTTTGGGTAAAAATAGACATGATCTACAATCATCATACATTCCTTCCAATATGCCATGATTTAATAGTTCAATTCACAGTTATTATCGTATCGTTGCGTTTCTTTCATTTTCATTCCAATCATTCATCATTCCCTTGATGTAAAAAGGTGGCCATCTTTTAATTAGTAATTAGAGGAACGCGGGAGGAATAATGCATTATAGCTAGTCAAGTCACTTTGAGTTTTTACATAAATTGGTTTCCTTTGCACTGAGAGATCAATACTTTCGTTGCTTCACTCGATTTTGCCATAACACTAAATGATGGAAAGAATTGATGATTTGGTAAAGAAATTTTCTTGATTGTTTGAATGTTGTTGTTATTAGGTAGTCTAGCGTTTACGTTAGGTTTTAGATGGACGCAGAACGAACAACTCTTAGCCTCTCTAAAGGAAATAAAACTTGACATTCCACCTTACAGTAAACTGTTCTTTCATTCCGCATACATTCTAACTTCATTCCGTCCAATATTCCAATCGTTTCCCGACTCCTGCCTTGCTTTTTCATAGTCCTTCCATGCACATCATAGCCTTCAACAATCCTAAGCCAATCAAAATGCTCTCCATCCATCCTCCACCATGAAGGCGTGCATGTATATGTGTGTGTGTGTAAACCATAAACACAGTAATCAACCCGAAGGTCGGTTTACTAGGTGACGGTAGAGCTTAGCCATGTACTAAGCGCGATGGCGTGTGAATATTCACACATAAGGGTAGGGGGGACAGTTCCTTTACCTGTGCCGGTTATGGTTTCCCAGGAAGAATTGGTACCCGAAAAATCACTTAACTTGGGTGGAGCTGCAGGTGCACTTAGTGCCTTGCCAGGGAATCGAACCCGGGACCCTTCGGTCAGTAGTCGGTCTCTACCCCCTGGTCTACCGCGAGATATGCAGCCACATAATTCTCCGGGGCAAGAATACAATTGACAACAATAAAGCCAAAGAATCGCCTATGTCCTGGAGTATTGCTGACAAAGGCTTCTTTTCCACTACCAATCTTCATCTTGGTAACATACTCGCATTATATTAGAAGTCATTGTGCAATACGATAAAGTGATTGAGTAAGTTATAGCGTGAGAATATGTAGTCTTGAATGAAGTTTTCTCGGGTCTTCCACCGGGTCAGGTCTGGTGCTTTCCCGGCGTATTTGCTGGATGAAGTTTTCTCGGGTCTTCCACCGGGTCAGGGGTTCCATGTTGGCCTACATGGAACCCCTGACCCGGTGGAAGACCCGAGAAAACTTCATCCAGCAAATACGCCGGGAAAGCACCAGATATGTAGTCTTGTTACCTTTGTGTGAATGACGTTTGAAGCATATTAATTTCACGAGCACGTACATTTAAAGACTATTTAGTTATAATGAGTAGTATTCCTGATCGTATTAATCAAGTTCTGCATATGTTTACTACTACTAATTGAAAATTCAGTCATAATATGCATCGTACATACATCATGTGCAGATAGCAATACATGAATCGAGTACACAAAAATGATTATCCATGTACTAATGGATATATAGTACAGTATTATGAGTTCGTAAGTTATATATCACAAAATATGGCGTCTATGAATGGCGTATTCATACAGGGAGCGGCAACATAAAGCAAAAGCCTCTATTTAAAAAAGGAAGCTATGTTGCCGCACCGTGTATTGAACTAAACAAAATTTTGTCTTTTTTTCCTGACAATATAAATACTCTATATAATACTCATAACTGAGTTTGTGGAACTTTCTTAACATATGCGATTAATCAAAATCATATAGTACAGCATGAACAACATATAAGGCCATGAATAACCATCTGATGACCATAAAACATTTAACAGATGTTTAAGCACAGTAATTCAGTTTTTAAAGTAATTCTATCAAGAGGGAGAACAAGCTTGCTAGCTTGGTAAAATTACTCATATCTTAAAATACACAATAGGCACAAGAGCATAAAAGGAACAGGATGAAAATTTATTGGACAAGCTTCATTTATTTAAACATATAATCTGTTGACCTTGACCCTTGTTTGAATGTGTAATGAAGCACGTTATTTTGATACGCATGCCCAGCATGTGTAGCTGTTTAAAAATTCAGTTTAAAATTCCATTAAAAATAAATATTGTTCCAGCATAAAGAAACTACCTTAAAACACATGATATTTTTATTTCACGGTATAAATCATTTGTCATGGCAAAGATCGTCGTTATTATACCATTGGGCATTATGAATTTTGCAAAATGTTTCCGGTTTTACTCAATGTAATTTATTCATCATGAGATATGGAGAGCATCAAACACCTACAATTCCACTTTCGCAAAATACAATGAACACGGAATCGCAGACTTGTTTTGTTCCCTGTTCTCACAATGTTTATGTTTATAGTTAGACTCGTTGCCGGGTGTCGATAGTCAGCTTCTTTCAAAAAATTTACTGTATCTAATTCATTTATAAAAACAGGTGCATCGGTTACCTAATCATCTGACTCGGAAGCAATACGATTGGACTCCATAACCAGAAATAGGGTCAAACAAATAATTTATGCTAAACTGATAAAAGTCCAAATAAATTTATTTCCATCAAGGCTCAGGAAGATCGTCTAAACTGGTCGAGTTAGAGAGAAAAGCCCTCCCTCTATCTCTTCCCCTCTTTGAACTATGCCCTTTTCCTTTGATTGCCAGAGACTTTATCCGCTTCCTGCCAACAGCCTCATTTCCTTCTCCAGCAAAGTAAATTGCTCCCTCCAGGCTCCATCCCACATCCCCGTCTCCTATCAACCCCCGAGACGTCATCATCCACTGACTGAACTCGGGAAGCTTGCATCCCCTGACCCTGCGTTCTTTCGATGCTGAAAACCCAATAAAACCATCAAGTTTCGCACGCATGGATACATTTAAAGTTTGAATATATATTCAGTAACGTTTTTGCTAATAAGTAGTCAGTGTGGTTGGAGTAAAAATATATGTCTTAGGTATACTACTAGGTAGTCTATCGATTACATTTTTTTTATGAGCATACACTTGTCACCCTAATATTTCTCAGCAACCCCTAACAAGGCGCAAAGTTGACACCCCAAAATTCAAACAACCAATAGATTTTCAAATGCGAAGTGATGAATTTTTGGAAAAAGAGCATTTCCCTCCCGAACGCCTACTGCACCAGGAACACCAAAATGGAAAATGTAGGCATGATTAAATTCTTAGACCTAGTTGCCCTCACTCATGACCTCTCCTGCGTGAAATATAGTAAATACGGGGAACATATGGACAAAGTAACAAAAAATTAGGGTCTATTAGAAGGGTACTTGGTAAATTTGGTGAAAAGGTCAAAGGTAAATGTTATCTGTCGCAGGTTAGGCCTCATTTAGAACATTCTGCTAGTATGTAGGATCCTCACAAAGTTGGATCAATTGCCAAATTGGATCGCGTGCAGCGTACAGGAGTTAGATTTGTGAAACGTTGTTATGATAAACTTAGTAGCGTATACAAAATATTAAAGGAGCTAGCCTGGAAATCACTCACGGAGCGAAGGTTACATTACAGATTAGATCTCTTGCAAAAATTGGAAGGGCATTTCTTTGGCGGTGATGTTGAAAATATACTATATTATTGCCCCCATCGTACTACGGTAGGATAGATCATGTCAATAAAATTAGAGAGATCAAGTGCAAAACAGATAGAGTTAAGGTGTCATTTTTTCCATGAACGAGAAGGGATCAAAATAATAATGCCCGACCTGAAGAGCCGTTAAAAATATTGGTTCAAAATTAATCTGGTGTGTATTCACCCTCTGCCATATATCCTGGTGGTGACTTGCAGAATATTAAAATTACTAAATACAACATTTTGCCTCCTTTCGCTTTGTTCAACTGATTTAGTTATCCTTATCTTCTTCCTACCACTTCACTTGCTTCTATACCACAGCATCCCAACTCCAAATAAAACGCTACATCAACCTTTCCTTTCCCTTTTGGATTTCTCCCCAAATGTTTTCGATTTCTCCCTTGTAAAAGCTTCTTTGCACAACTCAGTGTATTTATTAGGTTCCTGCTACTTTCATTAACTTAATTTTTAAAAATCTTGCAAGGAAAGAATTAAGTGGAACAGTTTACCTGCGTAAACGAAGGGGGACAGTGTATGTGTGCCCGTATGGGCCGACAATGAACGCTTGGGACTGTTCCACCTGATCAAATTTTTTCTTCATGCAGGTATTTCTCAAAAAGCTCATAGCATTTGTTTGGCTACTTAAGTTCTCACCCCTTACCTATAACACCGGTTTTCTTATCTTGAGGCCTTAGATAATCAATTGAAACTCTCCCACGTTCTTTCATACTTTTTAAACACTTACTGCAGTGATAAAATTCTGATTCCCCGAACTATCTTCACATTTATAGGTCCGCAAATTTTTCACACATCTTTTGCCTTCCGAAATACCTTTTATCTGACCAGTCTACCTTTTAGTCTTCCATCTATCAATAACGTCCTTTTACTCAGTTTTTCCAAAGTAATATTTTTAAAGTCGTATGTCTTAATTTTTTTCGCATATTACTCTATCCCAAGCACCGTATCGCAGTTAATTGCTTGTTTTTCCTTCTACACAGTTATTTATGCAATGAAAAAATTACCTACAACGAAAATATATTTTTTTGGAAACCTTGTTAATAAAAAAACCTTTTTCATGCCACAAGTAAATTGAAATAGTATTTTAAGTAAGGTACATTTACGTGTACATTCAATGCAATTTTAATTTCCACGAAGACGTTTACTACAGTTGATTTTGAGTCGCATAAAGAACGTAAGTAAGCGTTTCTGATGTCAATACCAATTTAACTTACTTCTGTGAAAAATGCTCTCCATTTCAATTATATGAAATTAAGAACTTCTATTTTGATCGCACGTCCAATTTAAAGCATGAATGTTTACAACCACGAACAATTTTAAAGTCGGGATGTACAGGGTTCGTCCGGAAAATAAGTGTCTTGACAAATAAGTCTTTTTTGACAAAAGGGGAGTCGTCCACTACGAATTTGTACCTGAACGACAAACTGTAAATGCTGCATTTTACGTCCAAGTGCTCGACAGGCTTCGAAAACGAGTCGCCCGCGTCCGGCCAGCGATCAAAAACATCTGGCGGCTGCATCACGGCAATGCGCCGTCTCACACCTCGCTTGCCGTGTCGGACTTCTTGGCCAAGCACGGCGTGGCAACGCTGCCGCACCCGCCCTACAGCCCGGACATGGCACCACCGGACTTCTTTCGGTTCCCGAAGATTAAGAGGAGTTTGAAAGGAACGCGATACGGTACTTTGGACGCGGTCAAAGAGGCCGTGACGACGTGTCTTCGAGAGGTTCCCGATGATGCCTTCGCGGGAGCGTTCCAGGAATGGGAACGCCGCTGGAACAAGTGCATCGACTCACAAGGGTCCTATTTTGAGGAATATTAGCTTAAGATATGTAAAAGTGTAATAATTTTTTTCCTGAGCTCAGTACACTTATTTTCCGGACAAACCCTGTATGCCTACTCACTGATTTGGAAATCGTTAGGTATTTTTGTTGATAGAACTAATGTGTTTTTAAATATATTAGTTGATAGGACGAACAAATATTTATCGAGTCGTTAGTGCTCTTGTACTCTATCCATTCCACAAAAACCTCTTGCCTCTCATTTTGAAGCATTTCCCCTCTTTCCGCTTAATCTTAAATACTTTACGAGGGCATTTACTAATCTATCATATCCAGAAAAATCTATTCCTAAAGCAGCAGTGATCAATGATGAATTTGCTACCTTTCATCTCCTGCACAAAGTAGCTGCATTCCCCCACTGCTCCTTTCTATCCTGCATTCCCATTTTCTACCCTAGCTTCCGCAGGGATCCCCGTAATCAAACTCATTTCCATTCCAAGCCTTTTCAACGGTTCCATTCCATGCAAAAAAAATCCACTCCTGGCACTTCCAAGCACAATGGAAGCTCAAAAAATAATATCTTTAATACGTTCGGTGTCTTGCGGCTGGGAAAATTATATTACATGGCCGCATATTCACAACGTGGCCATAAGCAATTAAGGAGTAGAGTGTGATAAAAAAATTGGCATTAAAAACTGTGTCAAGAGTGACGCATCAAATGGACTGATTTCATTAAATATGTTCATTTCGTTTATGCAGGAATAAAAATAAGGCTCATTACCCAGAAATCGAATAAAAATGAACAAATGGAATCAATCAATGTGACGGAGATGAAGCGTAATACATGGGTGGTCTGAAAAGTTTCCGACATAACAAAGATACAAGACTTTTTTTCTTAAATTTTCTGAAATTTTCCGAAATTTTTGAGGTCGGAAACTTTTCAGACCACCCTTGTAGCTCAAGCAGGAAATAATAGCCCAGAATATCTCGAATAAAGGGGTTCTTCATGGAAATACATTTAATTTGTTCAAAGAAGTTATAAACACAAGTAAAGAATCAATTAGTGTGGAAACGTACGAGTTAAAGTGCATGGAAATACGCAAGCTAGTAGTGTTGAGTAATAATTGTTCACTCTCTAGTCCAGTGAGAGCATCAGATGACAATATTTGTATTTATAAGTTTCGTTTTTGAAGTGGAAAAAGTCAACTATATTAAAATTGCTAAAAAGCAACAACAAAATTTTTCAGGATCCCCTACCCGAAGTCGAGAATGTTGATAGCATTTGGACTTCCAGGAATCAAAGTATCTATGATCCCAAATATGTGCCCATAACTCTATAATTCTACAACCAATAGTCCTCGCTACCTCGAATGATATATTGTCCACATTTCCTGCAGACAGTGGCAAATACTACAGGTATATGACCCTCTTTGCTCGTGTATATCCATCAGGATTAGAAGACGTCTTTGAGAAAAGATGATGAGCACCTTTTCTTGAGGTTTTGGAAAAGAACAAGTAAAATAAGTTGGACAGAGATGAGAACTATTGACATTTTATGCGTATTATTTTGTGATATTGAAAGTTAATAAGTGAAATCTGAAGTCAGAAAAAGTGGACGGAGATGTTATTGAGAGGTAGTGCTGAAATGTCTCGAAAACCGTGATTGGAAGGAGAATGTTACGTGGGTGAAGTAGAAGAAGGAAGAAAGTAGGCTTTTCGGACATAATAAGAGCAGTTAGAAGGTACAAAGGAATGCAGAAGAATGAATACATGGCAAACAAAAGGAAAGGAGAGCCTTAGGTGACACAGTATGTAATAATTGCTAAAAAACCATCCGAAGTTTACTTAGGTAGATTATCAATGAATGGATACATAAATAAGATTAATAGATTACTGACTTAGACTGAATAAAGTAAAAGTAAAAGATATGAAATAAAGGTGAACCTTTTCAAATTTGAGAATAAGATTAATGAAAAAATGAATAAGATCGAGTTAAGCGGAGGGGGGCTAGATTTGTCAAAAATTGTTATGACCAACGAAGCAGCGTATCCACTTTGCTAGACAATTTAGGATGGGATTCTCTTACACAGCGGCGTTTACAATATATAGTAGATTGAACTTATTAAAAACATTTAAAGATTGGCCCTTTTCCGATGACATCAAGGATATAATACGAACCCCAACGCATTACGGTCTAAAGGATCACGAATATAAGATTAGAGAGATAGACTGCAAGACTGACAGGTTTAAAATGTCATTTTTTCCAAGAACGATAAGGGACCAGAATGTTTTTAGTCGAAATTCCCCAGGAGTTAGTTCATTACAATAAGTATTAACGTACAGGTTAGGAATTGCGCGAGGATATGTATGTTTTTTTATGTTTGTGTATGTACATAGATGCATGTATGTGTATATATATATATATGTATGCATGTATGTATTATTTTTTTTCTTACAGGTTCCCCCCACCTTTCCTCACCTATTTGATAACCCCAACCCTAACCCCTCATCCCTTACCCTTCCCTCATGGTGTTACACCCCCTGCCACACACGTTTTTTGGTGGCTCGCAGGGTATTTATCTACATTATAGATGAAAAAGGGAATGTTTTATTCATTTTTGTCCCTTTCTCCAAACCACTTTGCGAATTTCGAAAAAATGTCAGGGAGGTTATCAGTGTATTAGGCTAGGTTTTGAGTTGATGTCACAAATGTTAAAACTATATTCAGAACTTAAGTTGAAACAAATAAAATAAACGTGAATTAATTCAAATAAAGGACTTACATCTATTTAAAAGATAAATTTATTCATTCAACTTTATCTCCAATTTTTTGCAATTTTGAACAATTTTAAAGACTCGCGAGATGTTACGTTGGTATGCGGTTAGATTTCTGGTTTGTTGTCAGAATATTAACGCTAATCGTAAGCATTAGCGTAACAAAAAAGGTCTATCATATGGCTTCATGAGACATCTTACAAAAAATCTTTTCTTAATGAATCGTGATTCTCCTACGTAAAGAGCGATCGCAAGAAAACTTACCCGTTGGATGTCTTCAACAATATTTTTGGGAGATAATTAACGTAAGGAATATAGAATGGACCGAAACTTAAGGTTACATAAGAAAATTGTCAGCGTGCGCACCATAAATATTAATGGAATGCGAATAATCAATGAGGAATCGGTAAATTTAAAAGTGGTGAACTAAAAAACATTATCCTGTAAATTTATGTCAAATATTTTCTCCCTAATAATTGCAACTTCCTGCATATATTTATTTTACTTATAAAGTCCTTAAATGATCCATTTCAATAACCTTTATCGATCCTCCTTACTTATAATACTCCCTCTCTCTTGTTTTATCCTATCCCATCTCCTTCAGTCTGCTCGTCGACAATCCACAAAACAGTCAGATCGACAAGCGGAACGAGAGGAGAAGATTTCGGCGAATGCGGACCGTCTTCTTACTTATCAACCACAGAACGGAACGCCGGACCGTCGATTGAAAAACTAAAAAAATGAGAAGAATGTTGGAATGGTTGGAAAGACGCGAGACGAAACGTTTTTGTCTTAAGTGAAACGAGGATGGCAAGTGCATGCATGAAATGAAGAGGGACAACTCCTCCCCTTAAAGGGCATGTTCAAAAATATTAAGAAGGATCATTTACGCATGGGGGCTACCGCTGAGGTCAGTGAAAAAAAGAAAAAACATATTAATTCATGTTGCAGGTTTATGTCACTTAGCTCGACATATAATAATTGAATATTGGATTTCTTATAGGAAAATAACAGAGCCATCATTTCTCAAGTCATTAATTCATATTTCCACTAGACGTAGTTTTCGTGTATCTTAAGATGATTACCTAGTTTCAACAGATCTTTATTTATAATTGCCGTTATTAGAAATAGTCCACCAGCTTGGGATTTTTTTGATGAATCTTAGCACTACACAATACTATAATCGTAATATCTAATCAGCATGACAAAAGATTCTATTAAACCTAATATTATGTAACAATTTCAGAGAGTAAAAATCATTCGCCTTGACCGGGATTCGAACCCGGATCCCTCGATATCCGGCCGAGTGCTTTAACCAATTAAGCTACCGAGACGTCCTCTTACACTCTGAAATTGAATTGAAATTGAAGAACAGCCTAAGTGTTTGAAATTGGCTTTAACCTCGTGGACTGTGGCGCCTCGCGCACGACTACGAATGCCTGTGACACTGTATGTACGGTATTTCGTCATAACATCTTGTTCCTTTAAAGCCCCCAAAATTTCAGAGTGTAAGAGGACGTCTCGGTAGCTTAATTGGTTATAGCACTCGGCCGGATATCGAGGGATCCGGGTTCGAATCCCGGTCAAGGCGAATGATTTTTACTCTCTGAAATTGTTACATTATAATGCACATAGCGGATGACTCCGTAAAAAGTTACTGATGCGGTATCTCCCGCAGTTTCTTGAAAAAACCTAATATTACATTAACCCATTACTTAGATTTACAAACATTCAATCGCCATAATTTTATCCAAAATGCCTATCGTTTTCCTCCCTATACCTCGATATCCCAGAGTTCTCCCCTCTTTCTTTTGTACCTCCTATTGTCTCTTTCGTTATTTTCTGCATCCACTTTTCCTTTTCTTAGAAATTCTCCCAACAGCCATCTTTCATGTCCTTCCATTTCAAGAACTTCGTTTGTTTTCCTTTCCGTTCCTTTTACTTAAACATTCTTTTTGCTCATTTGCATTCTTCTCCACGCCCACATCTTAACGTAAAGTTTTCTTTGTGTAACCTCTTGGTGTTTTGACATTTAACAATTACTACATTTAGTAGTAATATAAAAATATAATTTTAAAAATATATAAAATGTAGCAATAGGCACTGCATTATCAAATTGGCAACGCTTAGGAAATCTGCTGCGTTTTATTTTAGGAAAATTAAAATCTTTAGATATACGAGCCTACGTATCACTACTCTCCTTGAAAATGAACTCCAAAGATTGCATAATTGCAGTAAAGGAGGGATATTAACAGTTTTAACGGACAGAGAAGGTGCAAATATATTTAATGCCGTTGGAACATTGAAACTTATGCCATGATCATTAATGATCTGACGACATGTAGATTTCTTTTCGCAAAGATAAGGCCACAGTTAACTTTATTAGTTTGACTTCACAAAAGAACCGATGGGAAGTAGTTCGAAGCAACTTCACATTATATTAATGAGAAATAAAATTGGTAAAATTTACCGTAGCTTCGAAATAATGAATAAAGAGGGCTACAAATCTAACGTATCGCAATCCTAATACCTTCACAATTCCCTCAGTCTTCCGAATGTTCTCCATTAATATCTTCCCGATGTCATTTTCAAGTTTCCCTGCCAAGTATCTTTCACGTGTCTCACATGAAGAGCATTTTGTATCTCCATTCCTTGACCAGCCATCTAGCCCTTCCCATCTATTTCACTTTTCAATACGGTATTAAGAAAACTGCTGTCCCAAAGAAATAAGTTGACTTGGTTTATCTCTGTCTTTTAAGGTTCTTCCATAGAATCCGATTTTCAAATGGCGTCTTTACATGCTGATAGATCAAAATAGTCTCCATTTTTTTTCGGAAATGCCATCTTTCCAACCGTTTTACTTATATTTTTCCCAGCTTACACCACGGCCCACGTTTCACAGTTGACCAAGCAAGTGGGTTTCGAAAACACTTTGCTTTAACACTTGATGACACAATGAACAAACTGTTGTTTGTCTAAATATATTTGTTTGTTTAATTTTAGTACCAATACGAACACAGCCATATTTTTTCTTTTATACCGAATTTTCAGAAATGAAAATGACTGTAAAAAAATTACAAATGTCGACCACTGTAAGAAGAAGAAACGACCTAGGTGGGATTCGAACGCGTGACCACTGAATTGGCAGGAAAACACGTTACCTAGCCTATGGCAAGCTTCTCTTATTGTAAAAAATATAGATAATTGACTTACTATTAAGTAGACGCGTCAGTTTTTTCTTAATTTTTTTATTATCTGGTTGAAGAATCAGTGTCAATATAATCCTAACATATATCTCAATTAATTAAGTTTTAATTAGGTCCTATTTTTAACGCAATAACATCCACATGAATATTTTCCTCGCGTTCCTTTGTTGGGAAAAAAAATCGTCGCCTCAAAGAGAATGAAAGAGACTGTAGTGAACAAAACAACGCGGCCAATGAAGTGTCCATAAATTTAAATCAAATTAGTGGACACCAAAAAAAAAACTACCCGTTCGAATATTAGAGAACTGTCACCGGAGGTTGCAAGAGGGAAGGAAAGAAATCGCGTCGCCAGGTAACCGCCGCCATACAGGCAACTCCAAAAATGACGTCATGTCTGGGAGCTGTTTCCTCTCATCGGAATGCGAGCGGGAAAAAAAATATATAAATGAAGGGTGGTGACATAAAACATCCCCCTCCCCCCCCGTAAGTACAACTCACACGATGGCATATAAATACTGTCACCTGTCGGAAGCATGCCTCTCTTCTGCTCCCAGTCGAGTGTTATTTAATGGCGCCAGGCGGGAAAATGGGGTTTTCCCTGATCCTTTGTCCCGGGAGGAGAAGGGCAGAATAGAGGGCGGCTTGGAAAATAAAGAGGAGAGTGAGAGGGACAGAGAGAGAGAGAGAGAGAGGGGGGAATGAAAGGACGAGAGAGAGGAAAAATAAAACAAAACACGAACGGGAATGCACTGCGCTTTCGGCTGCTCAGATGTTTCGCACCCCGGCTGTAAACGATGATCATGTATAAAATGACAAGTAGGAAAAAAGTGCTGAAGGGTAGTGATGACGGCCGAATGAGAAACTGTCGTTTGAGGGATTTACGCGACAGAGTTCCGCGTTTCTTTCTTCCCTCGAAGTAGGACAAGATGAAGATCGAATGCAAAAAAAAAATGTTTTCCTTCCTCTCCAAATCTTAAAAACGAGCTGCATGCTTCGGGGATTCAGTCTGAATTTGCAGAGATTTACGAAATATTTTAAAAACACCGCTGAAGACTTGAAACTACGTACTTCCTGAGAGAAATTTATCTGTGCCTTCTTGTAGAAATACATCGGTCGCGTAGCATATCTCCGCTGCAATATGTTCACTCATCTCAGAACTTATGATCCCTGTCCCAAGTCTCTTGTCTCTAAAGGCATTGTTTTGACTTTTCCCTGAATTCTATTCTCGGAATGCCTACGTATAATAAAAACTATCTTTCTACCTAGAGTTAATTAGTTGATTTCAATTTTTTCAACTCTTTAGGGAAAAAAAGGATGAAGGGATTTACCCCTGCATCATATTGAATGGCAAACACATTATAGAAGTGACCCGAAAATGATAATTAATGAAAGACATGGTCTTCCTCTGGTAGGAAAAAGGTGAATCCTCTTTGATCACTGATACATACAAAAGTGAAACATAATTAATTATGTTTAAAATAATATTAGCCAAGGATACACGTAAGGTCGACGGATGAAATAATAAAACACAGTCTTAAAACTCACTTTGAGATTTCTTTGAAAATGACGAGCCACGTGAAAACAGCAAGAAAATAAAACATTTGCTAAGCCAGGTGCGAAAAGGGTATGAGATTTTTTTTCAGGAACGTATCAATTGTGAGCGTTCCCTTGAACTCGATAGCAATGGGAACGATGTCGTTTTCTGGTGCAAATGTGTAATTCCATCTCCAGGGCGGTTCGACATCTCCAATGCCAAACTGCCCTCATCACGAACGTTTTTCAACCAGTTTTCCTATATTCGTGAAACATATCGTTATAATTTGAACTAAAACGATAAAAAAACTAATGTAGTGATTTTCCCTCCCTAGTGAATTATTGTTTTGGTGTAAAGGCTTTATCTTCTATTAGAATACCTAAAGCACTAACAATTATAATTTAGTTTTTTTTTAATATTCCATTTTGAGAGTTCATAAATGTGACATTTCCCATTTGCTATTTTTGCCATTGATACGATGCCAAAAGCCATGCATCTACACGCACCGTGCTTTCATTAAAATGAGTGAAATGTATTAAAGAGTAGGAAAGCAGAGGGTAGACGTCGGCATTCATAAAATGAGTTGGAGCAGGTTTTCATGCTGATAAAACTTATCAAACTTTAATTAAACGCAGTAAATGAAACCCGTGCAGTCTCATTTGCAATAATGAGGCGATTTATATATTTTTCGTTTATGAGTAGAGTTCCTTTATTTTAAATCAAATAAGTTTTGACGGCGATGGCATGATATTTTCAAAATTTCAAAACAGTAATCAGATATCTTTCTTTGGATGATAGAAAACCGTGAAAATAATATGTTCCGGCATAAAGGATAAGAAATTTTCACAGGGATTTAAAGATTATATTGTGTAGAGAGACAGAGAATTCAATGTTGACCCTATGCAATAAATCTGTACGTAAAATCTTTTAACCATTACTTTGAGGTCAGCGTTTTATTCTGCAGCTTTTCAGCTGAGTAAACTTATAGCTAACTGGTAGTCGATACGTTTTGCTTACAAACCAATATTCAAATCTTCTAAAGTTCGGAGAGGTTTTCATAAACTGTTTATAGCGTTGAAGTTTAACGGCGCTGTTGGTGAAACAACTTGATATCTAGAATGTAACACTCCTCATTATGTAATCTAAATTTTCTTTGTAAGTTTGGGTGATGATAAAATATGTGACATGGCATTAATATTTCATCGTTAAATTTTTTTCACGATCAATTTCGATGAAATGTCTTTGACAACGTTTTTTTCAGAGGTAAAACGCCTGAAGAAAATGGCTTCAACTCATTTTAGTTGGTTGGGACAAATTATTGAAAATGACATGCGTCCCAAAAATGTGGTAGAATTCTTTTTAACAAAAAACTCTCTTGCTTTAATATTAAAGTAACATGTATTATACCTTATGCTAACTGTCAATTTGAATCGTCTGATGGGAAATTAATTGGTTCCTAGGATAGTTAGAAGAGAGAACTTATTTTATCATTATTTCAATAATTCTAGTGCGTAATATTAACATTTTTTCAATTCGTAGGAGAAGAAATTGGGTGATATATAAAGGAAAGTAGTAAACTATTAATTCTTCCACAATCTTAGAGCTTTAAGTAAAATATTCTGAGGATAAAACACTAGATGTTACGGTAAAGTAAAATAAAAAGACTCCCCGAGGCATAAGTAGTGCAGTTGAAGCTTAAGTCGAATGGGGTTACGCTATGCCGATGGGGATAGACGGTGACGGAATGACAGTCTATACATTGGAGAAAACGCGAAAAAGATAGAGATACAGGCTCAAAAGGGAGTAGAGCGAGGGAGGCAGAAAAACAGGACACATTAAATGAAAGGATCGGTGACGTAATCAGAACTCATGATCCCCGGGGGCAGGAATTGAAATATCGAATTCCGAATAAAACACCGTCGTTTCCTCCCTCAGCGAAACAAGCAACTTTTTAAATTGCCAGGGTATTCCGCGGAGCTGCGCTTAAGGTGAGCAGAGACCGAATTTACGACCAGCGCCGCGGATGGAAACATGCATGACTGCGTGGAACATAGAATTCTTAACTCTCTCTCTCTCTGTCTAACTACAGTTCACGGATCGAATTTCTCGAAATCGTAATTTCATAATAGATAGCCTTGTTTACCACATCCTCCAACTCGCAAGGGACTAATTTAGTCACTCATAGTGCCTCTGAAACTAGGGACCCTCAATTAAGTTTACCGATAGGTGCCCCGAGTCTGCCTGTCTCACCACAGAAATCAATAAATACAAATTCTCACAGAAATACTAGGGAAACTGTTCAAACAAGAGAATTCAAGTCATTCTCCACTCCGTAAAAACCTGTTTTAGGGAAAAACTATGCAAAAAAATTATTCATTTAATAATTTTACTTTAAAATGTAAAAAGAACTAATCAATTGCTTACAACATCGAGATTAGAATGAAATCCGTATGATAGCAAAGTGCATTTAAACTGCACAATTTCTTTTTGTATTCGCCAAAATTTGAAGTGAAGATCACAATTAACACTCCGTTATTAAATGCAGTTAAAGAAGGTCCAATCATTTTCATTATCAGATTGAACTTTAAGGACGTACGAAAGTACAATTAGCTCATGGATGTGCATAAAATAATAATTTCTATCGTCTAATCATGAACTAATTCCGGAATTTCAGATTGAAAGTGTTTTTTTTATCAATAATCATTATTCTGTTTATAATCTATGTTAGAAAAAATAATTATTCAGAGTATTTTTCTACAATTGATGTGGTTGATATTAGAGATAATACTGGTTACAATTTAAGACTAAAGTGTATGTCTATCCATAAATTTTCATATTTTTACCACGCCTTGCTCCACTACATATTCCCTTTTATTCCCAGAATAAAAATAAGAGCTATAAATGAATACATTGTCAATAAAAGAAGGAATACAAGAATACAATATTTGCATATGCAATGCACACATTTTGTACAAAACGAAGAGAGGTAGAGATTATATTGTACTAAAGTATAGTTTAAAGTAAAATGAACTTGAAGGGTAATTATTGTCGTGTTAGTAAGTGATCAAAAGTTTAGCAAGACATAAGTCCCCGAATTCTTTAAAAATACTACCTCGATCGATATAATCCTGTCAATAATAAATAATTAAAGTGAACTGCTACTAAGATAATTCAAACCTTCAAGAAAAGTTCTTCCCTGCGTCATAATTTATTTCCGCGACTGAAATTTACTGCGGGCACCCGAACGAATAAATTAATCCCAAGATTGAGGTAAAAAAACAAAAAACCAGTGGGCATTCTGGTCCCAAAAAATATATTTCCATATAAAATGCAAAGGGCTTATAGAGCATGCGCGTTTGCATCACTCCTCCCGTGACCTCCTTATTATGACCTGAAAGATTGTAATTGTTTTAATTAAACCAATGATGGATGGACTTAAATGCAGGTGGCAGAAACGCAATGAGGCAAGAATGACTCGTAAGTGAATTAGAGCATTCCGAACTTGAATTAAATTCTGTCAGACTAGTTATTTTCGTGAGTCCGAGTGTTTAGTGATCGTGCTTTAAGTCAGCGGCATCAGAGATAAACGGAGCACTAAGGGATGGACCACGGTCAAATAGACGAGGCTTTTTCCTAATATAATACCAATTCTCATTTCGGAAAGACAATTTCACTCCTAGTATTTCAACAATAGAAGTAATATCGATCTCTAAAATTTAATAAAATTACAAAATAAAAAAATTGTTTGCCATGTAATGGCTTTCTAAGGTAAAATATTTGAGCCATATAATAATGTGCAGAAAAATTCAGCTAAGAGGAGTTAAATAGGCCTTAATATAGAGAGCATAGAGGAAGGGAAAATACTGGGCACAGAGAATTAAAATTTTAATATTATTGGATGAGGAAACGTAATATTGAAGTTTTTAGAAGGTAGCCGGAAAGCGAAGGAAGATAGCAGAGACAGTAAGTGACAAATTTCATACACACTCATTTCAGATATATCACAGCTTTAAAATGTAGTCAAATATATAGTCAATATTGGATAATTATTTGATATTATGGTTAAGTTTGGACTTTTCTAACCGAATGACTTCTACGACCGAATTTTGGTTCAGGCCAAAGTATTTTTTTTTGACAGTCACATTTATATGTTTCTTGATTAGGTCGATAGAAGCGCACAAGACAAAATTTATAAATATATATTCAGGGTAATACGTGGCAATACTGTTGAAAAATGATTTTTCCGTAGCAAATAGGGCAAGAGTAGCGAACGATTGATAAAAAAATAGTGATGTCTAAACTTGTGCGCAAATTTTATGGAAAACATATCAATTTCGCCTCCAAATATATCGAATATGAAAGTAACTTGTCGAAAGAGTAATTTATACGTCAACTTCGACCCAGAGAGTTGTTTCTTCCGTAAATACAACCGCGAACCAAATTCAATACCAAGTAAAATACTATCAAGTACTTTTATGCAGCAAATATATTGGAAAACAACATTTTTAGCACCCTCCATGAACCTCCGAGTTATACTTCGTGTCTCATACCTACCCCTTTGAATTTATGGACTCTGGCAGCAACAATTTAAAGAAAATAAGTGTAGTAAATTTGTCAATATAACCGAACAGACGGAACGACCTATGAGTGAGGTTGGAAGGCATCAGAGGACGCGATGGATCTCAACAGGAGGTAGATGCCGACACTAGGTTTTCAATGTAAACAGCAGGGCCTGCGCCATGGAGAGAATAGGAAAAAAATATTCTAGCCTCCCCACCACCCATTTTGAATTCCAACCAATTTGCCATATTGCATTTTATTTCATCCTGATCTTCATTTGCCTTTGAATTCAAATCTATCATTTTTTCTCCATTTTTATTTCCCAAAATTTTCAAGACCCTCGAATTTTTTTTGCCATTGATTCCTTCGCTTCTACTTTGAAAAGAACTGAGAAACGCTGAATCATTAAATGTTCAATGTAATTCAAAACGTTGAAGGTAACCGCATAAAATCATTAACTCATTCGACACAATTGTTATATTCACAAGGATATTCATTACTTTCTTAAAGTAATACTTAATCTCAAGGAGATGGCCAGTGAGTAAACAGAAAATGCGTTGTCCTTGATCATAGTCATTTTAAATTATCATCAAATGATATGATAAACGGAAATCAGTAGTTCAACTCTAATATTGGCTCCTTACTTTCCTCTGTTCTTCTTTATTCAGGGTTAATTTCTTTCCTCCCTTTATTGGTCTACTTTATGGCTTATGCACTTGTCTCTTGGACTTCCTCGCGAGATCTACCCTTTTGTTTTCCTTTTTGTCATGTTTCTAACTAGTCCATTGTGTTTCAAGTTGTGACTAACTCATCTCACTCTCCTTTCCGTAGAGTTCTCCATACCGTCCTTTTCTCTTTTGCTCTTCTTTTACATACTCGTACTTCCTCGTTCCTCACTTTGTTTGTCCATTTAATTTTCAGCACTCCCTTACACCTCCAGTGTTCAAAGGTTTATTTTAGTCCACATTTCTAATGTTCCATTTCCTTGATTCATACGGTGCCATTCTCATTCGAACGAAATGACGAATTGCTTCCTTGTTCGCAATCTTTGGGTACTTTGAAGAAAGAATTTGACTCTCCTTCATGTAGGTCCATTTAAAATGAGCTTTTCTTCGCTTGATGTTGGTTAAACTTCTTCTTTTCTAAGTAATGTATTTGCCCATGTAGATGAAGAATTTCACTTGCTCTTAGTTCAATACTTGAATTGCAATATGTGCCTTCATATAAAAATATGATATAATACACGGCACTGACAAAAATAAAATGTGCATGAGGTTAACGGGGGTAATAAATAAGCTTAAATAATTCCAGTTAAGGTTTTATCAACATGACCCGGGTTCCGTCGCGTCGCAAAATCTTCAGGTACTTAGTTTTACATGTCATTGAATATATACACCTATGTAACAAAAGGTTTACAAGTTTCATTTTCTAGTCAAATGTAAACTTGTGTACTCCCTTTCCTTCTCCAAATTACCTACAGTTCTCTATGGCATTTATACAATTACATAACGACAACGATGTAACCTGGGTGATGGACATGAATCATGTAGTTGAATTAACCAAGTTTTTTTCTTCAGTTTCCTAATGAAATAATTCCAAAAGATAAACCTGGAATAAAATAAAAAAGTTTTCTCCGTTATGTGATGTTGATAAGACGAAGTATACATACATATTTATACAGGATTACTATACATTCGACCACAAAAGGAAAGAACACGGTTTAAATTAGTTAGATTTCGCAGGACAAAACAAAAAGATAATCCAACCACCAATTTGCGCACTAGGGTGTTTTTTTTTAATTTAATATGATCACACCTTCGGCATTCAATTCTTATCTCTCCAAAATCTAATCCAATATCAGTGGATAAGGACCACCATAACCGTTCAAACTTGAAATATTTGTGTGTCGAGCAGCAATCGACTGTTGAAAACCACTCGAGCAGAAGGGAATTAGAGATACATTGAGCCAACTTTCTTAAGGCGTGACTGCTCCAAGTGTCCTAAAGTAGGTAAAAGTTTTAAATTATACTGGATCTATCAATATGCTAATAGGACGGAAAAAGCGTACCCACCGACCCAAAAGGGAGGCTGAAAAAGTTATGCGAAACATTTACCCCTTTTGACGCCTCCTGGAACAACTTCTTAAAAGTCTCTTCTCTTAAAGAAACTCGCTTGTTTTTATTTACTCGAAGAAGCACTTTTTGTGTCCGGAGTTCACTCGGGACCTTATTCTTTGCACAGTCTCTTAGGAGACAGCACAAAAATTGCTACCGTAAACGAAAAAAGAATTTCAGGATAAGATGGCATTGTTAGGCCACCAGTTCAAATTCATTCCCCAAATGTACCTCAGAAAAATTTAGGTAATCCATTTTTTTTATTCAAGAATAAGATGAGAGTGTGGGATTTTCTTTTTGCAAAGGGAAGGAGTAGTATTAACGGTTCAAAAAGATTTAGCGTGGACTTGAGTGCGGGAGGGGAATTGTAAGGAGGCAGGTAACACCGCCCTCATTCCAATATTCAAAATGCCACTAGGGAAAGTATTTTTTATTACGAGAACCACCCCCCCCATTCAAATTTCACTCCTCTGACGAAGAAAAACAAACTTTTTCAGTGTATTCAAGCAAGTTACCCGTTGCACAAAAATCGCGCAGAAGTTTCAAGATGTCAATTTGTTAAACACTTTGCGAAACTACTCACCTGGCATTCAAAACGCAGTTGAAACACTCAAATATTTTCCGTACGAAAATTAATATCCATAGCATTAATCTGTCTGAGTGTTTTTTTTTAGAATTTTTATCATTTTTTCCGTTTTAATAAAAGATCCAAATAAGATTTCATTCACAAAATTAAAAATAGATTTAGACTCGTGTTGAAAAATCTCCAAATAATGCTAATATTGATGAACTTAAAATATTTGCTTGAAGTTGGTTTTCAATTATAGCATATTCCGATAATGTATTACAATGCATGAGTTACTGATTTATAATAAATAGTGAGAATTAGGTCATGACATAATTCGTTCAGCATAACGAATGAATGGAGACGATCATAAATGGGAAATGTGTTGATGACATTATGGGATGAAATTCTCTTGAGCAATTTTAAAAATACAATGCAATTGCTCGGGTAATGCTGAAGGACTATGGCAAAATATTAAATTACTAACATGTATATTGTTCTCGCACTCTCGGAAAGTATTATGTATGAATGAATATAACTGAAACTAAACTTAGATTATATGCGATTAACGGTTTCAAAGCTGTTTTTATCGAAGACAAAGTTCAATAAAATATAAGTGAAATGGGTATTTTCCGCCCCTTTTTATTACAATATTTGAATACTAAAAAGGTCACTTTAAGTCACCCTTACTCGTAATGAAATTCTAAATTGGGAAACTATAAGATGATTCTATATAGAATCAAGTTAATTTCATTAATTTGCAATCAGCATTATTTGTAAGTAAAATGTGGTTGATGGCATAAAATTCTTTTTGAATAAAAGGTGTACACCATCCCATATAACCGAACTCTATTGGCTATGGACCATGCCTCTTTCGGAAAGCCTTCTAATCCAAATTTCGCCCTTGATTGTAAAACATCCTAAATAAAAACGAGTTTCCCTTCGAATTATCGCAATTTATTTTTCCAAATCAAGTATGAATAAAACAACAAATTATCCAAATATATATTTTTCATCCATATAAAGGAGGTCTGGCAGTCAGGTGGGTAGATAGTCTACGGAACAGAGGACCCGGGTTTGATTCCGGATGACGCCCCAGCTTCAAACAAGCTGAGTAATTTTTAGAGTACCAGATCTTTCTGGGAAACCATAGGCAGGAAAGGGAAAGGAACTGACGTGTGTGATGTGTGAATTTTACAAGCTGTTGAGCTTCATATTAAGGTAACTCCATTCTAAGTTCAGATTAATTAGTATGGTTTATCCCTATAATTTAAATAAATGCATTATCAAATATTTCTGCATGCACTTCTGTTGCTCCAGCGACCCCCACCACGCGCTCTTGCGGTAACTTGCGAGGAATTGTTTAGATGTGATTTTACACCACCCCTTCCTCATATTCTTATTGAATGATTTCTACCTCCGCCAAGTATTAAACTGGCTACTTTTTTAACAAAGTTTTGGGAATTATTCCAATTTAGGCAATCGATCTATCGTTATGTGGTCGCAGCCCTTTAGTTAAAAGTATCTCTTATTACTGGCTGGAGGGCTCGGAATAGATTTCCATGGTGACACATTTGAACACACACACACCATCATCCTAGATGTGATTTTTCTTTTTACCGGATCTTCCAGGGAGGCCAAAGGCGTAAACTAGAAATTAGCTCCTCCCAGAACTAAATGTGTGAACTTCATCCGACTTAGACTTCATTACCAAACCTCAGTTTAGGGTGAACTCTGTCCTCACCTATCGAACAACCTCTCCGGTTCATCACTGTGTTCCATCCTTACATCTCATTCAGTACATATGGTGTTTTTTCCCTTCCTTATTTTTTAAAATGCTGACACAAATCTGTAAAGTTTAAGCATGAAAATGTTCTGGTAAAATAGAAAATCTATAAATCTGCTGAGTGGTGACTCACAAAAGTTTTATAAATTCTTTAATTTCTTAATTTTTCCCTTCTGCCAATTCATTTTCAAAAAGAAGACAAAAATCATAATCGTACTCTCTGAATAATTTTTTTCAGCCAATAAATTGCGAGGGACACGTAATTACTGCTGCTCTGAACCTTTCCAGGTATTGAACGCTAAAACAGCCATTTTTAAGGTGAAGTAAATAGTTTCAAGGAGATGGAACGCAATAAATATATTCATCAACTTAAAAATTGGGTGTATTAGTAGCAAAAATATTTTGTTTGGTTCATAGAAAAATGTTTTCTTCTTTCAGCGTAAATAAAGTGATATACCATTATTATTACACATAACCTTCGTCATTTTTTCCCGCACTTCAATAATTTAAGGGTGATGTACTCGGTCAGACCTTTCCATTAAACCCTCCGGCAGGTCCTACAGGGAAAGAACAGCGGAAGAAAACCCGATACACCCTAATGAGGATGGTGACGAGATAGGATTCGACTCGTCTGTTTTATTCGAAACGTCGATGGGTATCCGCCCCGCGGAAACCACTTTCACCCTTGCGATGGACGTTATTTATCTTTTTCAAGACGAGGAGAAAATCAGAATCCTCCTCTTCCCCTCCTCTTCCTCCTCATCAGGGAGAGATAGAGAGAGGAGGCACATCCACCACGAATCAGTTTGATGGGATCAAACGATTCGTCCAATGTGGATGCGCACATTCCGCGATCCCTTCCGCCCCCGTCACAAAACCCCTCCTTTTTTCCAGTTCTCTCCTAAAGCGCATGGACATTCATTCTAGAGTGACCATCCCCCATCCTCTCGCTCTCTCTCTCTCTTTCTCCCCTCTCTCATTCCATCCATCGTCCGCTTGACCACCGGACGTTCCCACCCGGGTCAGGGTTCTCCCAGGGGGGGAGGGGTTTTTCCTAACTCCAATGGAAGAGGTCTGCCGACCCCCAGGGAGGGGTGGGGGTCTAGGGTGATTGAGGGAAGGCAGAGGGTGGGAAAGAGAGAGAGAGTCAGAGCACAACATTCGGACTATGAAACCGCGGCGATCGACCAAATCCACCCCTCTCTTTTGCCACTGCCCCACCCTCTGTGCTTCAGCCTACCCCCGCTTTCTCTTCCCTCCCTCCCCGCCCCCACCCCGGACATCCCTGTCTCTGTAGTAAACGGGTTCCGATTGATTGATTCGAGTCTGAAAACTCTGTGGCACCTGAATTAATGGCCGTACAGAAATGGCCATGTTGGGGTTAGGGAGGAAAGTGGGATGCAATTTTCCGAGCACTTAACAATCGCATAGGCAAATTGATTACCGTACACACTCCAATCCTATGGAAATTAAGAGCCACCGGAGGGTTATTGAATAATAATTGCCGAACATCCATCGGGGTAACATGTGAATGATTCATTGGAGCAGCCGCGCGAGATGAATTTCACTCTTCCCCTGCGGTTACCTTCCCAAGAGGAAGGATCCTGTGCTTGGGAAACAATAGAGATAGAATCACGGTTCAGATTTGGTTCGTTCTGGTCACACACCAAAATTACTTCTTTCCACGAGTTCATCTTTTCTAGACTTATGATATCAGATTTGCAATCGCTTGTCTAACACTTGAGAAGATACTGCAAGGCAGAGGGATGTTGAAGACCGTGATGTAGAGTGAATAATGCTGAGAAAGCAAGGTAGAGAGAGGAATAGAATAGGCATTTTGGATCAAATTAAGGGAGGTAGGAATAATTCAAAGCTAATAAAGAAGTTGTTGTACTGTAAATGTGATTTTATAATATGGGTTTGAAAGATGTTTCGTCATGTTATTAAGGGCTTAGGGGCGCATTAATGTCTGTTATAATACCCCATCACAAACCTACCCTAAATCGGTAGGCTACTGCTAATATTTAGATAACTGATAAAATGGTATTATCTAATGCATGTAGCATTGATTAGGGCCACTCCCCCCTTCTCTTCGTGGGTGTTTTCCCGCGTGGGTTTTTACTAGGTGAGTAATTCCACGCTCTCCCTAGCTATTTCCACAAATCTCATTCTTTGCCTAGACTTTCCTTATCTTATTGTTCTGTTTAAACTCTGTCATTCGCTTTGAGTATGTGTATGCATATGTGTGTGTATGTATATGTATGTATATATGGATGTGTATATACGAGTGTGTGTATATATATATATATATATATATATATATATATATATATATATATATATACACTTTTTTGGAAAACCCACAAACGTGTAATGTAAATTCACTGATAGTCATAACAAACACAGAAACCAAAACACACAAAAGAGGGAAAACTCACTGGTTCTCGAATTTTCTGTTCCTCTCAGTTCTGTTCCTAATTCCTCTTGAGAAAGGTGGTTGGACCACCGAAAATTCGAGAACCAGTGAGTTTTCCCTCTTTTGTGTGTTTTGGTTTCTGTGTTTGTTATGATGATCAGTGTATATATATATATATATATATATATATATATATATATATATATATATATATATATATATAAACACTAACACAAAAAACACTACACACATAGAAACATAAAAGAAGGACACTTACATTGGATATTTACGTTTCGACGGCACGGCCGTCGTCATCAGAAACGTAAATACTTACGTAAATATCCAATGTAAGTGTCCTTCTTTTATGTTTCTATGTGTGTAGTGTTTTTTGTGTTAGTGTTTGTGTGTTTGTGCGTCGCCGGAGAGCGTCTTTTCCAAGTTTATATATATATATATATATATATATATATATATAAACACACAAACACTAACACAAAAAACACTACACACATAGAAACATAAAAGAAGGACACTTACATTGGATATTTACGTTTCGACGGCACGGCCGTCGTCATCAGACGTTTTTGTGTTAGTGTTTGTGTGTTTGTGCGTCGCCGGAGAGCGTCTTTTCCAAGTTTATATATATATATATATATATATATATATATATACATTCAAATACGAAGTCCCGCCATACGGCGCACAAATATTCATTCAAACATAGAAATAGGTATAAGGAAAGGGGATAGGAAAACACATAAAAGGCGAACACAGGACATGTGTGGAAGGCGGTTTTTGAGCAGATCACGAAAGTAAAAATGTTTCCTTGACCGGGATTTGAACACCGGATCTTCCACTTGCCGGGCGGATGTGCCACCATTACACGACCGAGGAAACTTAATTTACCTTGAGATCTGCGATGTTTTTAAGACGCCCAAGTGCCCAATCCCAAGCCCAATCATTTGCCAAAGGAAGGCTTTAGGGAGCTGTTCCACCCACCAAAGGTGTAATGGTAGCACATCCGCCCGGCAAGTGGAAGATCCGGTGTTCAAATCCCGGTCAAGGAAACATTTTTACTTTCGTGATCTGCTCAAAAACCGCCTTCCCCACATGTCCTGTGTTCGCCTTTTATGTGTTTTCCTATCCCCTTTCCTTATACCTATTTCTATGTTTGAATGAATATATATATATACATATACATATATATATATGTATATATATATATATATATATATACAGTTATGGTTATGGTTTCCCAGGAAGATCTGGTACCCGAAAAATCAACTTGCTTGGGTGGAGCTGCAGGTTCCCAAAGTGCCTCGCCCGGGAATCGAACCCGGGACCCTCCGGTCAGTAGTCCAACGCTCTACCCACTAGACCACCGCGATCCTATATAAATATATATTTTTGTATATATTTAAAGGAATATATTTTTTATATTCCTTTTCTTTTCAATGTGGAAATCTGTATCTAATGAATGTGTATATTTCTGTGTATATATGCATTTGATTATAAATTTTATACCTGATATAATATGTATACAACGAATAGGTTAAATGGAAGAAGGGACCTTTAGGCCTCAATTTCGCCGAAATAAAGACATCTATTAATCTATCTATCTATCTTCCAGAGCTCTCAACTCCATGGCCAGGGGAGTGCATTTTCGCCTTGCTTTTATTTAATACAAGTCAATTGGACGTATGTATATATATATATATATATATAGGTATTTAACATTTCAAATATATATGTATATTATTAATGTTTCATATACCAAGTACAGATGGCATGTGGTGATTAGTTAATGCCTGAATTATTCGAGCAATGCTGAGTTATCTTTGCTGCTATGTTGTGTTTTTCAGTGTGTTAATATTACTATTAATAGCTCATACAATGAGACAAAAAGTAAGATAGAAATAATAACACACACGTATTTAAAAGAAAACAGGAGCAATGGGTGAATAGAGAAAAACGTAGAAGAGGGGATTGCATATTCAGATCCGTGAATATGGTTGCAAATATAGGGTTCAATCCATTTTCGAAACAAGGGTCATCGGTTGATAAAGCAATGACGACAGCCACAGACATTCTACCTCAAATATTGGATATTGAACGAGAACAGAATGCTAAGAAGCCAAATAGAACTTGAAACGAGTTTAAATAGTTAACATTAGTTCGATTCACAGGTGCAGATGTCACGAATTTTGGGCTTTAATTCATCTTTCCTCACGTTCACTATCGGTAGTTGAAGAAGGGTAAAACTGACGGCTCTTAGACGAACTTCATTTATAGCAGGAGTGTATCCAAACCAAATTTCTCTTCATTGTACGTTCATTTCCTTTATTCATTAAACCAATCTACCTCAAGTTTTGTTTGATATACTCGTCAATGGATGGAAATTAATCTGTTCTAATTCCTGCAGGGTGTATGATATTTATGGCACAGACCAAGAACAAGACTTGTAGCATAGTTTTGAATAGAATAGTTTTGTAGGGGAAAAAACGTGGTCTTTGAGGTGAGGGGAAGAACGTAGAGTTTAGACTCTTTAGATGCATGTAGATTACACCAAGCAACTTCCTCTCTTCCCCACCCTATTTAAAGTTACAACGTTCGTCTTCCTCTCTAACTTATTTCCTCCGTCACACCTACCTCTTAAAAGCCTGCAATCGACGTTCATTCGCTTGCCTAGAAGATCCGATATTACATTTATAAAGTCTACGCTCCATATCAAAGTCTTTACGAAGCTCTTCTTCATATTCTTACTCAAGCGTAACCGTCATCAATCTTCTCCTTCTTGCAAATGTCACTTTCAAAGACATTATTCTCCATATAACTTCCTCCTTTAATACTCCTTTTAATTGGAAATCCTATCCAAATACACGGAAAGCATCATCTCCACTGTTTTAATTCCTTCTACTTCAATATTTAACTCAGCTTTACTGCTTCTCAAGAAATTCATTAATTTTGTCTTCTTGCGGTTAATCCTCGTCTCACATCTGCCGTACTGTTTCTGTATAGTACTCAGTAATAACTGCAAGTTCTCTGCTGTCTGTGTCACTATTACTTATTCAAATCTGACTTAATAGTCTCGCCGCTCCCCTTTTTCCCCAGCTGAAGTTTTTCTTTAACCCTTAATATTTTCTCAGCATTACTTTTGAAAAGCTTTCGCGATAACGGGAAACCCTGTCTCATTCCTCTTCCTATCAATGACCGCCTTGATTCTAAATCTGCCACTCTAATGTAATAATTTAAATCAATGAAAATGATTTTATAATGGTAAGAACGATTAAGGTACCTCTCGGTTCTCTATGCATTAAAATTCCGAAAGTATATCCCTTTTGGCAAAATTTTATATTGTTGGATTGTTACAAGTAGGGTACTAAATTTTTCATTACCAATAACTACTTTCTCAACTCGAATCCACAGAGTTATTGGGGCAGTCTTACCATTTTCATGAAATTTTCGTTTTCATAAGCCGATAGAAATTTTGTACACCTGGTGTTTCAATATGAGTGCCTTTAAAACCGTTATATATGTTAATAATCCCTGAGGTTTGTATATTTTTTCGTTTTTCTTTCACAGTCATCCTTTTTATTATCTTTATACAAGGTAATAAACTCGAAAAATCAGTCTAAATATAAAAAAGTTAAAATCCTGTGCACAAACCTATAGTATCATCCATACATATCCCGAAGGCAGAACGAGCGAACTGATTGGAAGAGAAGAGGAAAAAAGACATGCATTGTGCAACTGCTATTAGAATAGAAATACATTATTAAAATGCAATTGCTTTTCGTTTTCCTTTGAGTTTTTCGGCTTCATTTTTATCACAACCATTTTATGTGTGAGATGGCAGGGAATTCACTTGGTAAATCATGTCTTGCCTCCTTTACGAATTCAAATCCTTTAAAAATGTAATTGAAATAACTTAGACTACATAGAATAAATTTTATGTGCATATATATTTATATATTTACATAAAAGAACAAGCAACGGATAGAATATTACTTGTAGTGATAAAACCAAAACCGACGAACTTGGTAATTCTTCAGGTACACATACCACCAAGCAAATCATAAGGAGGAAGAAATCGATAGGATATACGATCAGTTTGAAGACATAATCGCGTGTGCTCCTGCAGGGAAATATTTTATAGCAATGGGGGATTGGAATGCGAGGATAGGTGAAGGAAGAGATGGTGATGAGGTAGGGGACTACAGTTTAGCTACGAGGAATGAACACGGGGACAAAGTATTTGAATTCTGTAGCAAGGGGGGATGGTCTACGCCAACATTTGGATTGGACAGGCATAGTTATACATGGAAAATGCCAGGTGACTCAGAAAGGTATTAGATAGGTTATATTCTAGCTAGGCAGAGGTTTAGGAGCAGTGTGATCAATTTCCACAACTTTCCGGGAGCGGACGCGGACTATTACCACAATTTAGCTGTTATGAAATGTATTCGTCCGTTTTAAAAAGATAAGGCTGGGGCGGGGGGTTAGGAAATGGAATGTAGAAGCATTAAATGGATTAACTAGGAAGGAGTATCAGCAGGCTGTAGAGAAAATCATGGATGACGGTAAAGAGCTGACTACTATTGATGAAAAATGGGAATGTATCAAGAAAGTGATATCGAAAGCCGCAAAAGACAATATAAAAACCGCTAATGGGCAAAGGACAAGGAAACCATGGGTAACGGATGAGATGATTGCAAAGATGGATGAGAGAATAAAATGAAAGTATTTAAACACAGACTTATTAAAAATTAAGTACAAAGAGTTACATAATAAATTGAGACAGGCAACAAATAAAACAAAAGAAGCATGGTGTAAGACGCAGTGCGAGGATATGGGAGTAGACAACATTCCTGTGGAACTACAGGTGTTTTTTTGAAAATGTGGGAGGAAGACTCTATATGGACTGATTCGTAGTATCTATGTGAAAGGAATCTGGCCGGAAGACTTGGTGAGATCAGTGATAGTTCCTATTCCGTAAAAGGTAAAGGCTAAATCATGTGAGGATTACAAAACAATAAGTTTGATATCCCACGCTACTAAAATAATTCTCAGAATCATCAACAAAAGGAAAGAGTGCAAGGTATGTCTCAGACTACTCAGGTGCGAGTGGGGAACGGAGAGTCCGGATGGGCAGTGTTAGGAAGAGGTGTAAGGCAGGGTTGCCCATTATCACCGGTGCTGTTGAACGTACACCTGTAGGTTGGAACGAAGTGAAGAACGTCCACCGCCATCACGAATTGTAACCACAGATACGAGGGAATTCTCATCCGGCGCTTAATGGCCTCCGCTTCTCTTCGCGCGCTAAACAAAAGAGGGTCTAGATGCACGTAAATTTCCGACCACGAAGAGACACGATGAATAAAATATATGTGCGAGGGTGGTCAAAATAACCAAGCCTTAGCGGAAAGAAGGAACGTGGTAACCTTCCCATTTACCATCGTTGTCGCCTGCCTACTCCTTTAACATTAGCCCAGAAATATTTACTCACTCCAATGTAGAAAAACGGCATGAATTTCCCGGAGATCTATAAAACTATCGAAATATTCTCTCCCTGTTTGATATTAAATTCAAGGCAACCTATCTGTTTAAATCATATCTTGGACGTTTTCCAAGGAGCATTATACTCTTATACGTGTTGCGCGAGCATCTTTTCATATTCTAAAAATTTATTTAATGTCCTGCGAGCCACCACTAAGGTGTAAGGTGTAACAGGAGGTGATTACACACTAGACTACCCTTTACCTAAAACACCTTTCACTTCTATCGCGTTCGCATAGACGTTATTTTATTCTGATTCCTTATCTTTCGTGTGAAAAATGACTTCGTAAATATACCATTTCTCCAAATGAATTCTCCAAATTTTATTGATTGACATGATCTCTCCTACCATTTCACGACGGGGTAAATGAAATATTTTCAACAAAAATTGCTAAAGCGACATCCTTTAAATATATTCAAGAGATTTAATATATAATTTAATGTTACTTCCAGGAAGCCCATTACACCCACTCACGAGCTCGTATTCACGATTACCTATATTTTCCCTGAAAAGTCTTAACAATCACTTAAAATCGTCAATTTCCTTTATCGGTCCCCACGACATAATTAATATGGATATGGTATTCAATCTAAATTATTGACAAAAGTCGATAATAAAATATTTCTCTCATACTTCCTAGGGGGTTAATGATAAATTTAAATACGAAAAACATACGATGAATCACAATTCTAATTTTTCTAATATAATATTCTTATTCAATTCATACTTGATTGCTGCTTTCGAGAAATCAAAAAAAAATTAGTCTTTTATTTCTTGTGTTTTTTAAAATTCGAATTCTAACGTCGGTGGAAATGCCATCAAATATCATAAAAAAAAGTAATTGTTTTTCTTCCTTTGAGCAGAAAGAATAACATGAAAAAATCACTAATTCACCGTTTCGGGCTTGAATTTATGGAATTTGTTCATTGGAAATAAAACGGAAAACTTTGTAAATTATACTGTGAAAAACTCTTATATCACGACCCGAGTTTCAGCATGTGTCATATTCAGGTAGCATTGGCACATGCCAAAAAGTTTAAAAATTATGTATGCTCTGTTATTCTCAGAATTATATATTCTATATTTATTTAAGTGTTTTTACTACATCTGTATAGCTTCGGGAATATCCTGAAGTCCTGAAGATGCTACAGCTCTGTGAAACTAGTTAATTATATGCATTACTCTGTGAAACGAGACAATTTTCAACGTATGGCAATTTTTAAATTCCATGAACTTTTTAACTAATGCTGTTCCATTAAGTCTCGGCATCAGCCATACTTTATATTTGCATAACATGTTGATACTCGATTTTTTAATAGATATTTGTAATTAGATAATTTTTAAGGTATTCAAAATGTTTACTTCTTACTTCCAAAGGAGAAATTGTGAGAAGAATTGTTTTCTATAGCCCTTTCCGCAAAAGGTTAGCCAGCAAATCGATTTTACGTTACCAATTAAAATAGATATTACAATTATCATCTCCTCTAAACAATTGCGGCATAAGAATAACTGCATGCATGTTGCGAGTAAATTTATGTGTCCAAATCGATAAGCAAGTTCCATACTCTCATACCTAAGTAAAACTAAAGTATGGGTCACAAGTCGTATCTAAACACGTCAAAGGAGAAGTAGATGAATAGGGTACTCCTTGAGGCAAAAAAAAGTTATAAAGAAATTAATATAAATTTAACCAGTCGGCCCCAAGAATAATAGCATGACATAAAAGACGCATAACAAAAAATTATTTGACATAATTATACTGAAATATCTAATGTTTTATTAGCATAAAATGCGAAAATATAGAATATTAAATTAATACTTCTTAGGTATTATCTTTTTATGAATGATATGTTACCCAATTTTTAGAATTTACATTATAAATAATATCTCCTAGGGGTAATATATGGGAGTAGAACATGGACATCAACAAGAAAAAAAGAGCAAATGCTCATATAGTGGCAAAGACGGAGTTTCTTAAAAAAATTTAAGTATCCGTGAGAAAATAAAAGAATAAATGAAACAGAATTAACTGAATGAAGAACCACTAGATAGAAAATTCCAGATATATTAAGATTACTAACAAGAACACTTGAACAGGATGGAATATAAGTTGTATACAGCGGAAAATTTCCAGCGGGCGTACGGGGAATGGGAGCAACGTTATACTAAGTGTCTAAGCAGTTCAAGGAGCATGCTTTGAAGATTATTTAGTCGATGTAAGGATATTGTCAATAAAATTCTTGTAAAAAAATCAGTCCTACCACCTTTGGGTGCGACCCTGTATATACGAAACATTGGACGACAAAATGTGAGACCGTCAATGAAACGTTGCTGAAGCGAAGTAGACCTTTAAAACCTAAACTTATAAAGAAATGACAAAATAATGACAAACACATAACTTTTAGCAAATATTTCATGGGCATTTTGCCAACATAAAAACTTGACATGGAGCTTAGTATTGAACGGCCGCGGAAACGCGTTTCTTGAAACAAGATGAAAGGCGTAGATTGGTGGGTTTTGAAATGTGAGTTTGGAGAAGGATAGAAAAGGTGAGTGAGCGAAGTGCCGTTTATGAAACATACAGTTTTGTCTACACAAAATATTATGAAATTTGTTATCGTTGCCACAGGTACAACTGGGTGAACTGTGACCAAATAAACAAAGAATTTTGTTAATGTAGAGCATGCTCTGAAATCACCAATGAAACAAAAAAATCATTGCCACGAGAAAATGAGGATTGGAAAAAATATTTTGATTTTTTATTCACTTTATTCCAGTTACTTAAGAAATATTTTTGAGAAAATGTTTCAAATAACGGAAACGTCATAAGGCGTATTGCGTTAAGTGAAGTGGCCTTCAAAAAGAAGAGGGAGCTGATGACAGAGATTCTAAGTTTTAGAAAAAATACTCCTGAAAATGTTGATACGTATCGTAGATTATCATGATAGTAGTTGTTGAATTTTACCACAAGTCACTCAATGTGAAGAAATTATTCATGCATTTCTTTTCTGACGGATACCTTTGGCTATAAATTCCTACTGCAAGCACCCCATGACGATTAACACCATCATATCACCACCGTGTAACAAAATACCCCTTTTAAGTAGTGGTGGGGCAATTCTAATTCGCAGGTTATTATCTGCATTAACATGAATGCATTTTATAGATTAATCTTAGTTAACCTTTGATACATCCCTCTTGTGTAGGTAAATCCCCATTTTCATCGATTAATTCTCGCAAATTTAGTTGCGTGCCAACTGGAGTATGGCGATTAAAATATATGATGGGATTTTTAATGGCAAATGCGACTGTTTTCAACGCCTGTGCTTAATTCCATTATGTTTTGCCCTTAATTCATTTTCTCACCTTCTGACGGATATAACGTTCGATTTTTTAAGCTAAAAATTGCAAAGGAACATTCTGTGTAATTCAGGCATGATGTACGTATGTGCCTGTACATACATAATACATAAATACATTTACATACAAATAGACAAACATTTACATGTATACTCGTGTATATATATATATATATATATATATATATATGTATATATAATTCCAAAAGCAAATCCATTTAGTCCATTCATTTATTTTATGAGTTTACGGGATAACAAAGAGTGCGGATAATGCGTCATAATCAATGTAGAGGCATTTATTTTCAGGGGTGTTTCCGAGTCAACTGTTTCGTTTGGCGGAGCGCTCTTCATCACCTTTTTTTAATAAAAAAAAACCCTTCTCTTCCCGTCTAATTAAAACACCTAGGGCCTGAATCTAATTCAACGCAATCTTTCTCTTTCTCCCTCCCGAGGAGAGGATAATATTTAATAGAAGAAGGGAAAAAAAAGAGCTGTGAGTAGCAGGATGGCTATTCCTGCGACCTCCATCACACAAATTTTTCTCTCCCTTCTGCCCCCTCCCCCATCATCTGTTTGGAGAAACAAAAAATTAAATGAAGCGACGGTAAACCTTTTGCAAACCCTTGCTTCCCATCTTCCTTATGCTCAGTCGCATCTATGTACGTGGGGTGATGGGCAGAGGGAAGGGAGACGGATAAAGGGTGTAAAGGGGAGAGGAAAAACGGCTCACGGTCCACTGGGGACTTTTTCACGGGCGGGCGTTGAAACCTCCCGAGAGGCCTTCGTTGGGAGGTGGCCTATTCCTTTATTTTCAAATTCCTTCCCCACCCCACACTCCTCCGCGGCCGGACGCTGGCCTTTTAAGCGAGGAGGCTTTTAATGCAAATCGTCCTTGATTATGACGCTCACGAGAAGAGATGTGCGACCGCCATGAACCTACCAACACCTCCCCCCCTATCCCCTGCCCTCTCCGGTCTTTTTATTTCCCATGTGCGTATGTGTGCGCGCGCGCTCCCACTGTTCTTCTCCTCTCTTGACCAATCCCTTTTCATGACCCGCCGAAAAAAATTAGGTCTGTGTGTGTTTTTGTGTGTACCCTGTGTGCACCCTGTGTGTGACCTTCCCCCTCCCGCGCTTCACTCTCGAGAGTGCATTCGGTATTCCATTAATGCCGGAAAGCCTGCGTCGGAGGTTTCGCAGCCGGGCAAAGTTCCAATCGTGGGGGAGTTCACCAGGGTCGTGTACAAGATCGCCCCCCCCGCTTACCCCGCTCAATCACACCGACGGATGAGGACAAAAAAGTAGGTCGTTTGACCCACGCACGGACCCTCTCCCAAAAATACTCTCAACCCTTCCTTTCTTTTTCATTCCACCCCCTTCCTTTTTCCCTTTCACGCCCTCGGCCGATTTATCGAAAACGCGAGGAACAAACGAAATTTCCCGTGCGCACTCAATATAACGGCGAGCATGGTGATCGGTCGATGGCAACTCTCGAATTTGATTCCTCCTTTGAAATGGTCAATTGAAGGCTGCACAGTCAAACTTCTCCTCTGCTCCCAGGAGGTTACCGCAAAATAATTTCGCGACTAGTGTCGCCGATTCTACTGGAATCCGCGGGAGGCTACGACTGGACAGTAGTGAGAGAGAATTGGCTATTTTTTTGTGAAAATCACTCCGTTGAAACTCATTCGAGACTACGCCACTCAGATGAAGCATTCCACTACCCTATGCCCTGTATGAGAAGAAGGAAAAGACAGGTGCTCCCAGAGAGAAGGATGATTTGATCCCTTTCGGTGCGACTCTTTGCACATTCTCGGTTCTTAGGTTTGGACCGACCGTGAGGAATCAAACCAGAACGTGTTAGGATAGAATTCGATCCGCAACCTAAGTACATGTATTAGCTGGAAGGGATGTGAGAATGGAAGAATATGGGAAAGAGCGGAAGCGCTCGTTTAGTGGTCATCATCTACCAGTGATTAGCAGGAATAATAGGAGAAAACATATGATTTTAGTATATGGTAAAAAAAAAGAAAATATTTTCAGAAAATAGACGAAGGAATATTTACTTCCAGAAACATTGAAAACCGTAGCTATGTACGGCGCGGAAACGTGGTCACTAAAGCAGGAGGATAGACGTAGATTGGAGGCTTTTGAAATGTGGGTGTGGAGAAGAATGGAGAAGGTGAAATGGACCGAAAGGAAAACCAATGAGGAAGTACTAGAGATGGTGGGGGAGGAGAGGGGTTTGTTGAGAGAAATTCTATGGAGGCAGGAAAAATGGATGAAAGTCTTATTGAGCGGTAGTGGAATGTTGAAGAAGGTAATAGAGGGGAGAATGTTGGGCAAGCGAGGAAAGGGCAGGAACAGGATAGGGATGTTGGACGGGATGAAGGGAGGAAAGAAGTACACCGAGATGAAGAGGGACCTGATATAGATTAGTTTGCTAGGTGGGGAGTCACAAAATGTTTATTTGATAGTTGTGTCCATCCAAAAACCTACTTTAACCGGTAGATTACCTAATAATAATAATAAACATTGAAAAAGGAAATTCCTCAGCGTTACCTGGAAATTTTTCCCAGCGAGGTACCATATGGCAAAAAAATTCTGGTCTATTTTCATTTGTTTCTGTAACTTTTATACGGACTTTTTCAAATTTGATCTCTACCTTTCACACATTTATTAGTAAGAAGCTAAAGAGCTATTTTAATGGCTATTTTATCTTACAATTCACATCGTATTAGTTTAAACGATAAGCTTTGAGTATTTTTAAGTGAACGCCTCACAGCAATTTAATATACATGTAATTTAAATCACCCAAATTACCGGTATGTCTCCATTACCACGCTCAGACATAACAGCTCAATTTCTAGCTCATGAAAACCGCGATGCCTATCCACGGCTATCTCATAGAACATTCCCATGGCAGTTACTTCGAGTCTGAAATCGAGTGTCAGCCATGCGCATGCATACATGTATACGCTGAGCGTTGACCAGATGTGAGGTCAGCGTGTCTCCATCTAAAAGGTCCAGATGCTACACTCGAGTCGGATAGGCAAGTCTTAACCGAGTCCGCCCATCGCCAGTTATTCCAGCAGATACAATTTAGCATGCATATGCTCCAACTCACGATTATCTTTCTATATGTTTAACCCTAGGATAACAGTATATTTAAGAAATTATATGATGCCTCAAGATAGAATACAGAGCCAGAAGATTTATCTTTCAGCTGGAAATGGGCTAAACATGGCACGGTCTACTATGAAAAGTTACGTAGTTAAGCCGTAATTATACTCGGATTTAATTTTGTGTCTTAACGGATTTTGTAAGCCAACCAACTAACATTTACAGTGATTTTATAGCAAACGGATGATAAAACACTCGGTTTTCGTGTAGAAAAATTGTCAATGCACCCTATCGTCACGTCTCACTTTGTCTGTTTGTCCTTTTTGACAGCTAAAAAATGAGAGGACATCTCTAGCCACTTTAACTGCTCGTAGCGTAACTCCTTCCTCCCATGATTTAGCCTTATTGCGTTCAGAGGGAAATCATGTTGACTAATACCTTATAACAGTTACCAATTTGCCTTGGCAACACATCCACGTCTGGATCAGAAGCCATGGGAAAGTTTATCGATAGTTTTCTTTAATGGGTTTGCGAGAGTAGACTTAACCAGTTTGAAGAAATTCGGATTTCCCTTCCAACTACGTTGCTACTACTTCGCCGATACGTTATACATTCATTTATCAAACGTCGTTAGGTAACGATTTATAAGGACCTGATGCATGGAATTTACGTCTTCCTGGCTGTGACAAGCCGGACGACAGAATTAGAGAAAAAATAGCATGCTGTTGAAAGCTACAGAATAATGACAAAATGACCAGAGCGAGTGATAAATGAAAAAGGTCATCTGATAAGAGAGAACTCTGCGGTTGACACAAGCGAGGAGAAAATAAAAAGAATGTTCTGCGACAGAACAGAACTTCCTTTCAGAAAGGATATGCTGCAGTTGAAGGAATCACTGTAATAAATTATTCCATTACAGTTTTTACCGAATAATATAATGGAAGGGGACTACATGAAGGATTAAATACAGAAAAAATTAATAGTGAATGATAAATAGAAAGTAAAGAATACATCAACATAAAAGCATGCCAGAAAAGATGCAAAGGCTGTTATTGGCGGAAATTAGGACTTTTTGGACTGCTACAGGCCATATTTAAGATTTCTTACCGGTAACATACATTGCTCTACAATAGGTGACATTAAAAGTCAATTTTCAAAGTTTTTCAGCGTAGAGATAAGATAGGTATCTAAAACTATTTTAATTGGTTGAAAAAATCTATTAACTCAGGTCAGATTTTAAAAATTCACGTTATTCCCTGTCGAGAATACAGTTGTTCCTGATGGAGATACTGAATGTTCTTAGACTCACTATTTTTTATATCAATAATAATCTAAGCTGCAAACTTCATAGCCGAAATATTAGAAGACAAACATTCAATCAGATAATTAATCAAAAAATATTTTACCCATTATTGATGTAAAACTACTTAGATTCAATTATTTTTTCCTTCATTTGGTTATTGCGGTAAAATTTTAAGCAACCTTAATGAGGAAACAAGCAATCAAATATACATTTTTTTTTTATTAGGTAATCTACCGGTTAAGGTAGGTTTTTGGATGGACACAACTATCAAATAAACATTTTGTGACTCCCCACCTAGCAAACTAATCTATATCAGGTCCCTCTTCATCTCGGTGTACTTCTTTCCTCCCTTCATCCCGTCCAACATCCCTATCCTGTTCCTACCCTTACCTCGCTTGCCCAACATTCTCCCCTCTATTACCCTCTTCAACATTCCACTACCGCTCAATACGCCTTTCATCCATTTTTCCTGCCTCCATAGGATTTCTCTCAACAAACCCCTCTCCTCCCCCACCATTTCTAGTACTTCCTCATTTGTTTTCCTTTCGGTCTATTTCACCTTCTCCATTCTTCTCCACACCCACATTTCAAAAGCCTCCAATCTACGTCTATCCTCCTGCTTCAGCGACCACGTTTCCGCGCCGTACATAGCTACGCTCCATATCAGAGTTTTTACGAGTCTTGTCTTAACATCCCTACTCAACGTCCCCGTCATTAACTCCCTCCTCCTCGAGAAAGCCTCCTTGCCTAGCGCAATTCTTCTCCTTACGTCCCTACCACTTTGACCGTGTTGGTCCAAAACACTTCCGAGATATGTAAACTGTTCTACCTGCTCTATTTTTTCCCCGCCTATTTTAATATTTAGCTTAGCCTTTTTCTTTCTGGAAAATCGCATAACCTTTGTTTTATTAATATTGATTCTCATCCCATATTTATCGCACTGAACCTCCAATTCACTCAACAATGCTTGCAACCCCTTGGCTGACTGAGCAACTAATGCTTGAGCATCAGCATTAGTTGCTCAGTCAGCCAAGGGGTTGCAAGCATTGTTGAGTGAATTGGAGGTTCAGTGCGATAAATATATGAAAGTGCAATTTGCGTGATCTCAAACGAAGGGATCATAAAAAAGGCTCGTATATGAACTAAAATAGAACAAAATAAGACAAATGTTGAGTAGTAGCTTTTATAACTTTTAAGGAATCCCTATATTTTCAAACCATTCCTATTCAAGAAATGCATCCTCGACCGAGCTACAAAATCCCATTGCTTTAATTCACTAATTCCAAAGCACCATACTGTAATGTATCATAAAAGTTTCAAGTTTACAATCCCACAACCGTTGAATTCACTACTAAACAGCTCAAAAATGTGCAAGCTTCAAAGGAAAACTCTTTGAGGCTATATTTTATAAAGACATACGATTTTTATGAAATATAAATAACACTTATCAATACTACCGGAGTGAAGTGGTTTTAATTAGTTTTAAATTTTGTTTAGGTAATGCTGATTTTAATTTCATGTATTTACGATCATATTTAATGTTAATCTCAATTTGTTTTCCTCCTGTTTTTTGTTACACCACCAAATGTTACCATTCTGAAAACAAAATGTGATGTACTTCCATCCATTGTATATCTCAGGGATCTTGTACGCCTCAAACAATAAACTATTAATATTATTATAACGAGAAGCAGGTGAAGAAGGACGCACGTGCAGTTCGTTATTAAATCATGAAGAGCACGATATTTTGTAGTACTATGACAAACCAATGCTCAGGTGAATGATAGCGTGTTTGGAAAACAATCATTTTTTTCCTAAACATCTTCAGTCAAAAAGAATTGATTCTCATACTATTCAGTCGATAGACGGGTCCAAATGTCCGAGAAACGTCCCGAGGGATAATATATTAATGTTTCGGAAACGACCGCTTCGAAGAATAAACTGCTATGGACGAGAAGTGAAAAGGCATCCGTCGACGCGTGAAAAGGTCACGTATCCCGGCGCAACGGACCCTCGAAAATCCTCCCGCGGACTAAGGGACCTCGACCTTGCATAAATCACCAAAAAAAACCGCGACGAGGGTAGGAAATCGCTGCCGAGGGATAGTGGGGCACAGGGCAAGGGTGTGGCGAAGGGGAGGAGGGATATCGACAGAGAGGTTCCTGACTTCTTAGCAAAAATGGAATCCAGTACTAGGAAATGTGGGAGGAGGGGAAAGACTGATAGCTTGGATGGGACGGCCACACAGCAGGACCAAACGCGAATATGGCTGCACATAACTCCTATTTTCGTTAATATCTACTGAATGGTTGTTGAGAACGCTGATAATATTACCCTTTTATAATGGTTAATCATCGAATTCAAAGGTTATAATAACAAAAAGGTGGTCATGGTAATTTAATGCTTGGAGCCTTGGGCTAATGATCGGAGGGTCTGGGTTTGATTCCGGATTACACCCCTGGGCATCGCCAAATTCAGCAAAACTACATGAATATATTCAACAGATTCAGGTGAGATCTAACGAAAGTCTTATGCCTGAAGATGGTTCGAAGAACTGAAACGAGTTGTACCTTACAAATAAATCTCTGGAAAAGCGCAAATTTTGTTTTTCTCATACAAACTACATGACTTGTCTGGTACCATATCTCCCTGAAAAACCATAGGCGACACAGGGAAAGGAGTAGGCCTTCTACCCTGATGTATGAATTTTGGCACGCTGTCGGTCTTAGTACTAGGTTAGATCTGCCCTCACCATTCAAATCATTCTTCCGGTTGATAACTGTGGTTGGTAATAACAAAAGTTATAACGATATTTATACAATTATGACGCGATTGGTTGCCTGTATATGAGGATGGAATAGAGGAGAGCGAAAATTATATTTTTTACGTTCCTAAATTGATCATTTTTTAATAAAAAGAGTATTAATCGCACTACTATTGTTCATATTAGTAAATGAAGAGTTCATCATTTTCAACAATAAACCATTTCATTCACTTTCTTACATATTATCTTCTTCTAGCTCATCTTCTTTCTTCTATCTAGTCTACTAACTCAAAAGCATCCACCTCAGTCACTCAAAGCCAACGGCATTAAAATACATTGGTGGCATTTTGATAATGGATTATTGCGAAAGAAAAATTTCGATGTCTAAAGAGCTCTTGAATAAATCTCAAACTTTGACTCTGGAATCTTACATAAATCCATGAAAAAGGCGAAATAAATGTACCTTATTAAATGGACAACCATGTATTGGTTCCATGAGCTGTCATCTGTTAATGACAGTTTTGGAAAACGTTCTGGGTGCTTCGGGTTTGGTCCCACTTTTCAACGCCATCACTGAACGAAAAAACCGAAGAGTATGATGTATGAGTGTAAAGGGAGTGGGGGTTCAGGATGCTGTGGGCGCGGGAGAAGTGAGAGGAGAGGGAATTGAAAGAGACCGGTGCGAGCAAAGGATTCAGGATCGAAACCTTTTGCCCTCCTCCCCACCTCTCTCTCGTGAACACATGAAAACCCCTTCATCCCATTCTAACCCCACGCCTCCCGCGCTTCTCCCACTTCGCCGAAAGCCAAGGTAAATCAAGAGTGGGTCATTTCCTACCAAAGCGCACATTTTCAATGGGTGAGGAGCGATTGATTTCAACAGAATGCATATATACATATAATACTTGGTCGAACGAGCGATGGAGTGTGTGAGGGCCTTCAGAGAATTCTTTTGATGACGAATATCAGAATTTCAATTCCACGTCCTTGAGTGCATTGGACTTAGCTTGGTATTGATGTATGTGTTCGCTCTTTCGGTTTGATAATACACCCACACACACTATACATACTATATATATATATATGTTTGAATGAATATTTGTGCGCCGTATGGCGGGATTTTCAAGTTTGAATATATATATATATATATTTATTTATATATATACACACACACCACTACTCCCAGCTTTTCAAAAGATCAAACTGTGCGCCAATGAGACATTGCAGAAAGTAAGAAGAAAAGGCAATTTAAAAATATTTTACTCCGACAAGCGATTATTTCTAAGGAGAGATTCCCAGACAAGTGTAGATCAGGATGCAATTACGAAGGAATGTAGATGGAAAAGAATTATAAATTATACTTTTTTCATCAGAGATGATGTTGAAAAGTAAGTACATACTTTTAGGCGCATTTTATTTCCATTCCCTTCATTGAACGGGCAGAATGGTAAATCCAAAAAAAATAAAAATTTCCCCTTTCCAGCATTTAAGCTTTATATGAATTATCATTTGGGTACATGTGAAAAGACGAAAGGATGATTTTAAATTCCATGAAATCGAGTTTTCGTTTAGCACTCGCAGATGAGGGTGAAATGAGGGGAGATGGAAAGGGAATGGAGGGAGGTCGTCGGAACAGAGTCCAATCGATTCAACAATTTCGATAATTTGTGGGTCGCACTCCACTTAAACGCCAATTACTTCCGATGCTCCCACATCGAAAGTCGAGATACCAGAAAGGAATTGCGCGCCTGGCGGCGGGTGGCGAAAATGGGAGAGAGAGAGAGAGGATGAAAAAAAGAATGCAGGGATAAGCGAGTAATATTTCAAAAGGGATTTCCTTTATTTAATTGGAACTAGGATATTTTCAGAGCCTCTGACTCCAAGAGGGGACTATGAAAGGAACTAGGGTTTTGCTCTCTCGCAAAGCGAGATAGTCATCCTATAAAATGATATTGGAGAAAGAGGAACATTTGAAATGAAGTTGAAGAGGATGAGGAGTGGAAGTAAGTCTAATCTTCAAGACCGAATCGTAAGGTCATCTGCCATCAGCACTCAACCTATGTAATTTCAAAAAGCATATATGATTTTTTTTAATCCTAAAGAAACCTTAAATGCTTGTTAAATATTTTAGAATCGATACGGTTTCAGTGCATATAAGTCAATTCTCTGAAATCCTTTTACGGCTATTAAGATAATTTCAAATAGCTTCTCACTTCTTTCGGAACCAAAAAAGAGAAAAAATGTTTATTCAAGGTAAGAGAATTCAATTTATAAAAGGGTCTTAAAATGAATCGTAAGGTTTTGTTTCTTCGGATTCAAAGAAAATAAAAAAAGATAAAAGCATTCTTACATGTACTAATACTGTGCACGCATGAAAGAAGGAAGAGAGTACCTGACGTAATTTTTTTATTATTTTTAAGCTTTAATACTTGTCCCTCATGACTGAAAACAAGGTGGAAAATTGTTGGGCATACTAAAAAAATTACGTTTCGAGATTTTAGTTAAAGAATTTTTGCAGAATTCATCGCAGAGTGAATTTCCATTCAAATCCTTTCAATACCATCACGTAAATGCTTTCCAATCACCTGAACGGAGGTCGAGATGTACGCGAAAAAATCAATAATATGAGAGTCATTTTCATGCTCGCAAATATCCTTTCAGGGAAAGATAGAAAATTTATGAAAGGTAAAGGTAGTTACGAAAAAAATTAAATACAGCAATTTTTTATAAGTAAACGCTAGTGTATAAAATGCCAAAACGTTTCTTTGAGTATCGTCCCAACCAATACGTACTTCAGTTTGAATCAGGAAAGGAAGCAATTGATGTATATTTGCATTTTATAACCAATTTATGGCAGTAAAAATACATGATATTGAGATTAGTTCCACTCAATGGCATGACCGAGGACCCCGTAGTAAGAAATGTTCAAATGAAATTTGTTTAAGACGCTTAATTTTAGGAATGACAGCTGAATCTATATCGTCCGCAATTTTATTCACTAAGTGCCGAACAAGACTTGTCTTAAAATTCTCAACTTCTAGAGAACGTTATGTATTTCAGTCGTGCTCCAAAATCAAGTCTTCAGTATTTAAGTCCAAAACCAAGGTCCAACATATGGAATATTGTTTTTTCTCGTTTAGAAATACTGACTGTATTTTTGAGCTGTTAAATTGAAAGGCACAGCTGTCTTCCTGTCCTTCCTCATTCATTTTATATATTCTACCACCTACTTAAAGGTTGACTTTCGCCGTTCCCTCAAGACTATCTATATTTAAGTATCATGAGGATTTCAATTTCCTTGCCCTTCATTATTTTCTATTCATTACTTCGTAACTTCTGCCTGCCTCCTAGGTCCCTAAAAAACCTACTATATTCCTTTGTCCAACCCTCCTTACCCATCGTTTTCCCTTCTATCACGGCCTTATCCTTCTACACCTCAAAGCTTGCTCAATCCACTTTCTCTGCCTTATATGGATTTTTTCGAGTAAATTTCTCTCTTCTCACACTGTCGAAAACCCCAGCGTTTGCTTTCCTCTCCTTATTTATAGAAAAGAAAAATCAATACTCCTACTCTGATGAACTGTGTGAAATGTGTATAAAGAACTTTTAAGATATAATTATAACCGAAGACATCACATTCATATTCATAAGACACTAACTTCTCACAGTGATTTGTTAATCCGGATTCTGGTTCAAACCGACAAGTCATTGCACACTCACAAGTGGGCACTTTAGAAATTGGAATACTTACGAAAATGAACGAAATCTAATATTTTTTCCTTACTTCAGCTGGCAGAAGGAATGAAAAGAAAACGAATGATGTTTTCGAATCGTTTCTTCTATATAATTAATAGGTATTCCACCGTTTTAGGCAAGACACCGAATGAAAATCGCTACATTTCTATGCTCGGTCAAAACAGACACCATGGAACATCACACTACAATAAACTCATCTTCATTTCCTATATCATTCTACCTCTCTTTCTTTCATCCAACTTGTCACGTACTCATACTTTTCAACCCTCTATCTGACTTGCCTAACTTTCACCCCTTCATCAGAGTTTTCAACATGCAATTCCAAATGAAAATGCTCTGTATCCATCTTTCCTACCTTCTGTAGATGGCTCCCAACAATTCTCTCTCCTCCGCCATCATGCCTGTAGCACTTTTTCGCTTATTTTTCTATCTGCCTCATCTAGCTTTTTCATCCTTCTCGCCACTCAAATTTAAAAAAAACAGCAACAAAATAGTAAATATGTTGAGAAAATTAAAATAAAAAATATCTACCAATGCGTAGAATCGAACCGGTAACGCACAGCAATCCGATACCTTATTCCTAGTTGACTCGCCCCTGAGGACTACATCGTAAGCCTAACATCTTACTTCAATGATCATTATTTCCGCATGGTACAATGCCATGGTCCATTACAAAAGTTCAGCCTTTTTTTAGTCTTCTTCTTGATAAGCAAAGTGTTAGGAGTCAAATTTAATTAAAAAATATATTTTACAATCGTTGATTTCAAAAACGCATGTACTCCATTAGATAGTTATCTTTTTAAACACTATGCTTCTAAAAATCATGCGTCAATTAAATATTTTTTATCATCTCATTAAAAACTATTGCACAATAAAAGCAACACGAACACCACAAACGAAATTAATTAAGATTTTTCAAATTAAGCCCCATTTTTCTTAAACAGATTCGGCGTATTAACCTAGTATAAATGTATTTACTCGGGAAAAGGTTAATAATGTGACTGTAAATAGTTATTGTTAATGCGAGTACTTAAATAGTAATTGTTAATGCTAGTACCCAATTTTTAGTTAATACGATACACCTAATCCCTTAAGAAAAACATTCGCATTTCCTCAAATCATTTCCACCAATAAGCGCCAATAAACCTTCCACGCGTCAATAAAAGAGATTGGGTCGGATATCATCGATACCGGCCGGAGAGGTTAATAATTTCCGCTATCGGTATATGCTTCATGCTTAAGGACTGTTTGCCCTCTGTTTTGTTTACTTGCAAATTTCAACCAACACTCTTCGCCTTCCCATCTCATACCACTGAAGTCTTAAAAACAACCATTGCCCCAGAACATAGGATGTTAACGAGCAAACATCGCAATAATCCAAACATAAATAACGAAGAGATAGTCAAACATTCTCATAATATTCCACCGATATTTTTTTAAGGGCGGAATCATCGAGTACTTTCTTTCCTTTTTCAATCTACGAGATTGGGTATTCGTTTCCTCCAGGCCTCCGCAGTATATTCCGAAAAATGTCTAGCACTTTTCATTCCCGCATATCCATTACACGATTCACAAATTTTAAACAAACAACAATTCAGATCAGAAGAAGAAATCAGAAGAAAAATTCTTGGAGTCACTGCTGCATTATTAAACAGATGAAAACACTGAATGTAAAAATTTTCTCCGTTGGGAATTGTGTAATGGCCCAATGGGGTCTAGTCCTCAATCATTTGCGTCAATTCACGGACCATTGCAACCACGTGAATAACATAGAACTTCTTAAAATAATATTAAGTTATTTCTTCATAATTCTGAACTTCTGAAGTCCCTTGAACTAAGTAGATGAAAAAAAATATCTTTTGACAAATCAAACGGGGTCGGGGATATACCAGAGAATTCAAGCTTATTGGTGTACCGATCAGAAAAAGGCTTTAACAAATAATAAAGAAAGAAATCTAAGGAGAGGTTATTGAGATGAGAAATTCACAGGCGTACAAATAAAACTGCTAAGTTTTCAGAAAATATAGCACAAGGAATTTTTAATCTCAGAAGTTTCATTATTTATCCCTCAGATTTCTTATTATTTGTGGGCCCCAGACGTTTGTTTGGGTACTGAAATCACTTTTATTTTCATTTGAAATATCATGATTAAGTATTTTTGTTTAAGTATCAGTACATTATGCGACAAAATTATTTACCACACACATCCTTAAAAACGGTATTCTCATATTTTTAAACTGATTTCGAATAATACTTCAATTGTTCAAATAAACCTCCTTCATCTAAAATACTAATTTGCCTGTGCATTTGAATCGATGCATTTCTTCCTCCGTCAATTGTATCTAAATTATTATTAGTTGGTTTCATTTTATCATTTTTTCTCCAATCAATGGTATCTTCTTTGTTGTTAGTCTTTTTTTATTTCATTATCAGTTTTACAAAACATCCGGGTTCTCTGAATTTCGATCCTCTGAATTCTCTGACTCCAAGTTCGAAACACAATGCATGAAACACAAAGGACGCTGTTTTTAAGGCAACGTGCCGATGAAGCCATGCAAATTTGAACGATGCGTGTATTTTTTCCGTGAGGTAGATATGGAGGTATAAAGCACCGTGTAACAGCCACAAAATCTCATGTTTTTTTACGGGTTCCTATTCCGACATAATTTTTCCACATGTATTACCTTTCTGTTCCCTTATATAAAACGCCTTCGCATTAGTTAGTCAATAGGGAAGGCTGCCGACAGGTGAGATCTTTGTTTCAGGGATAGGTGGGTACTTAAGTAGATTGTTCGAGGAATGGAAGAAGGTTTTTCCCAGTTTAATGTCCCATCCGACTATCAGTGTACACAACTTTAAGTTCTTCCCATGCAAGTAGGGATCGGGATGCCACTGAAACATCCTGCCACGTTCGGGATTCACATTTCTGATCCCACGAAACACCGTGTTCAACTTTTTTCATCACCAGCAGTGGACGTTGACGAAGTCGAAAGCGAAGTAAACATACTTTAACTAATTTCAAGAAACTGTAACAGTTTCTTGAAATTTGTCTAAGGTATGAACAGCCTAAGTGTTTGAAATTGGCTTTATTAACATCGTGGACTGTGGCGCGTCGCGCACGACTACGAATGCCTGTGACATTGTATGTACGGTATTTCGTCATAACATCTTGTTCCTTTAAAGCCCCAAAATTTCAGAGTATAAGAGGACGTCTCGGTAGCTTAAGTGGATAAAGCACTCGGCCGGATATCGAGGGATCCGGGTTCGAATCCCGGTCAAGGCGAATGATTTTTACTCTCTGAAATGGTTGCATTATACTTTAACTAGCACAATCTTCCACTTTCACGTTGCGAGTCCATTCAATGAGACTTATACTGCATGTACGGTACATTACATATTACTCCAAAGATATAAAATCTAATTAAATTATAGTAAAACGATTTATGTGAATAATTAAGTTTATAGTTACTCTTAATTGAGCAGCCCTCGTAGTTGTATGTATGTATTGTGAAGATACTTTAAATTAATCTATTACCAGGTTTTTTTCCTGAATTGATGATTTCATTCAATTTTTCTAATCGCTTTCTGACTAGATACGCTGCCTACCCCGGGGCGTTTGGCAAGTAATATTTCAATGGATGTAGTTCAATGAATATAATTATTTTTATCTTTTTTATTTATCAATAATTCAAAAACATCCTCGACTGGCCTTTTTAAAAAGTCATTAAACGAAAAATAACAATGAAATACAAGATCGTCAAGCTTTATGTGAAGGAATATCATGTTAAATCATACGCCGGGCCCATGACCTACGGATGAGAACACCAGATCGTCATTCTGCTGCTACCCAGGCTAGACCAAGAAGAGTTAAAGAGGCCCATACTGAAAAAAGGGTTTGTAATGCTTAGAGGATGTAGTAATGAGATACGTTTGGGCAAAGTGGAACCCGTAAGGGAAAAAAGGTAAAGCGTAAACTCAATAATTTCGCAAGGTTTAATTCCTTGGAAATACTAGAACTCACCGACCAACTACGTACGTACGTATAACAAAGGATGGTGGGCCTGCGCAGCTATCACATTCGGAATGCGTTTACTTTGCCGGTCAGTTTAACTGCCTGTCAAAACTTTGTGTTACATCAAGCCCATTAATCCACATAAGATCTCTCCCTTTCTGGGCCGCCAGCACGATTCCTTGCTCCTGATAGGGAGATGCAATATCAGTTCAACTACGCCTTCGCGAAAGGGCCTTCGCCGACGGACGAATGCTTTGAACTCGGAATGATAGGGACTACGCTTTTGGAGTCGGATTTCGCGATTCATAAAATCTGTGCATATGTGAGAGGCAAGCAATTTCGTCAGCTGTTGACGTCATTGCAGGTAATCCAAATGACAATTTCCCTAATAACTGTTTGACGTTTTATATCGTGTGGACTTTGTCTTATATGCCCTAAGTCCGTCTCCATTTCATCGTAATTGCTACTTATTAACTACTTTCATTCCAAAATAAAATTCAACCCCTTTTTTCTCTACTCCGCTTACTTAACATTTTACCTTCTAAAATAACAATTTTCACCAAAATTACGATTATATTATGATTAAAGTCCACTACTTAGTCTCAGCCATTACTATATTATGTAAGTATAGAAACATATATATAAATACGTATATGCATATATGTGCATATATAAACACATATATATAGCATGTAGCATTTTATGTATGTGTGCATGTATGTGTGTGTATCTATATATATATAGCATATATGTATAAATGAGTATTAGTGTAAATTACGGTTCCTCGATAGCTCAAGTGGTTAGAGCATCGGCCCAGTAAGTTGAAAGATCCGGTGTTCAAGTCACGATCAAGGAAATATTTTTGCGCTTGTGATTTGCTCGATTCCGCCTTCCCCACCCCCCCCTGTGTTTGTCCTTTACATGTGTTCCTGTCCCATTTTTCCTTGTATCTAGTCCCATATGAATGAATGCTTGTTCACCGTATGGTGGGATTTCAGGTTCGAAAGTATATATATTATATATTCTGATGACGACTGCGGTGCCGTCGAAACGTCAATATCTACTGTAAGTGTCCTTCACTTATGTTTCTGTGTGCGGAATACTTATTATCCGAGTGTTTGTGTGTTTGTGCGTCGCCGGAGAGCGTCAATTTCAAGGATATATATATATATATATATATATCCTTGTATATATATATATATATATATATCCCTCCCATGGACTACAACCTTGTCGTGGTGGAAGGGCTTGTGTGTTCCGATGACCCCTAGAGCTGTGCTGGCGGGAGTAATAATAATTACTCCTGGAAGGGTCACCCATGCCAGATAGGTCGAAGGTTAGGAGCCAGACGAAAGGTAGTCCACGCAGCGTCCGTTCCTCAGTGAGGCGGCTGCAATGGCGTCTGACCCCAGTGGGGCGGCCATTAAGTGATGGTGTCACGTTAAAAACACTATTGAGGAAGGCAACGGGAAACTACCTCAATTATGATTCCCAAGAATATAATGATGGGCACTATAGATAATATGAGTCCTGGCAACTGCGGGACTCGGCCCAAGCGGCCGTGTGTCGTGCCCGGCAGCGGGAGAGGCAACGCTTCCGCGGTCGTCATCCCACGAAACCTTTGCAGGGAAGAAATTATTATTAATATTGATATTAAGCGAGAGATGGAAAGAGGTAACATAGATGTTTTAGGCCTCTGCGAGGTGAGATGGAAGGATAGCGGGGATTACTGGAGTGACAATTATAGAGTAATATACAGCGGCGGGGACGAGAGCCAACGGGGGGTTTCCGTAATTTTAAATAAAGGGGTAGGAAGAAGCGTAGTCAACATAGAGCAAGCGACAGATAGAATTTTACTCGTAGAGATTAAAGCAGAGCCGACAAACTTGGTCATTATTCAGGTATACATGCCACCGAGCAACCACAAGAAGGAAGAAGTCGATAGGATGTATGATGAGTTAGAGGATATCATCGCGAGTGTTCCTGCAGGGAAACATTTGATAGTGATGGTGGATTGGAATGCGACGGTAGGCGAAGGAAGAGATGGTGGTGAGGTGGGGGACTATGGGTTAGGCACGAGGAATGAACGCGGGGATAAAGCAATTGAATTCTGCAGGAGACAGGGGTTATTCATCACCAACACATGGTTTAGACACCATAAAAGGCGTAGGTATACATGGAAAATGCCAGGTGACTCAGAAAGGTATCAGTTAGATTATATTATGGTTAGGCACAGGTTTAGGAACAGTGTGATAAATTCGCACAGTTTCCCAGGAGCGGATGCGGACTCTGACCACAATTTAGTTGTTATGAAATGTAATGTTCGTTTAAAGAAGATAAGGCAAGGGCGGCGGGTTAGCAAATCGAATTTAGAAGCAGTAAATGAATTAACGAGGAAGGAGTATCAGGAGGCTGTAGAGAAAATGATGGATGACGGTAAAGAACTGAGTACTATCGAAGAAAAATGGGAATTTATCAAGAAAGGGATATTGGAAGCCGCTAAAGACACTATAGGAACCGTTAACGGGAAAAGGATAAGGAAACCATGGGTAACAGATGAGATGATTGCAAAGATGGATGAGGGAAGAAGATGGAAAAATGTAAACACAGAGTTAGGCAAAATGAAGTACAAAGAGTTAAACAATAAATTGAGAAGGCCCACAAATAAAGCAAAAGAAGAATGATGGAAAACGCAATGCGAGGATATGGAAAGTTTACAGAAGAAGGGTGAAATTGATGCTCTATACAGCAAGGTTAAGTTATTATCGGGAAGTAAGAAGGCAAGATCTGCGCTAACAGTTAAAGATAAATAGGGTAAGATAATAGTTGAACCAGGAAAAATCCAAGAGAGATGGAAGGAATATATAGAAACACTGTATGGCAAAGAACTTAGGCCGACAAGGTTAGACAGAGAAAAGGAACATGACGTAGAAGAAGATAGCTTATGTCCAGGCATACTCGACGATGAAATAGAAAGGGCATTAAAGGAGATAAAAGCAAATAAGGCAGTGGGGATGGAAAACATTCCTGTAGAAATGTTGAAATGGTTAGGAAAAGGTGGGAAGAAGGCCAAATATGGACTGATTCGTAGTATCTATGAGGGATGAATCTGGCCGGAAGATTTTGTGAGATCGGTGTTAGTTCCTATTCCAAAAAAGGCAAAGGCTTCGTCATGTGAGGATTACAGAACAATAAGTTTGATATCTCACGCAGCTAAAGTTATTCTCAGGATCATCAACAAAAGGATAGAGAGTAAGGCAAATGATTACTTAGGGGATGATCAGTTTGGGTTCAGGAAAGGAAGAGGTACGCTTGATGCCATTGCAGTAATGAGATCACTAGTCGAGAGGAATATAGAATACAATCAGGACGTTTTTGCCTGTTTTGTAGATTTCGAAAAAGCGTTTGATAAAGTGAATTGGAAAAAAATAATGCGTGTATTGCAGAAAATAGGAATGGATTGGAGGGACAGGAGACTGATCCGAAACCTGTACATGTCTCAGACTGCTCAGGTGCGAGTGGGGAACGGAGAGTCCGGATGGGCAGTGTCAGGAAGAGGTGTAAGGCAGGGTTGCCCATTGTCACCGGTACTGTTCAACGTATATGTAGAGGAAATGATTAAAGAGGCATGGGAAGAACTGGAGGTAGGAATGAAAGTCGGAGAGGAATTCGTAAAATCGGTTAGGTTTGCTGATGACCAAGCATTAGTTGCTCAGTCAGCCAAGGGGTTGCAAGCATTGCTGAGTGAATTGGAGGTTCAGTGCGATAAATATGGGATGAGAATCAATATTAGTAAAACAAAGGTTATGCGATTTTCCAGAAAGAAAAAGGCTAAGCTAAATATTAAAATAGGCGGGGAAAAAATAGAGCAGGTAGAACAGTTTACATATCTCGGAAGTGTTTTGGACCAACACGGTCAAAGTGGTAGGGACGTAAGGAGAAGAATTGCGCTAGGCAAGTAGGCTTTCTCAAGGAGGAGGGAGTTGATGACGGGGACGTTGAGTAGGGATGTTAAGACAAGACTCGTTAAAACTCTGATATGGAGCGTAGCTATGTACGGCGCGGAAACGTGGTCGCCGAAGCAGGAGGATAGACGTAGATTGGAGGCTTTTGAAATGTGGGTGTGGAGAAGAATGGAGAAGGTGAAATGGACCGAAAGGAAAACAAATGAGGAAGTACTAGAAATGGTGGGGGAGGAGAGGGGTTTGTTGAGAGAAATCCTATGGAGGCAGGAAAAATGGATGAAAGGCGTATTGAGCGGTAGTGGAATGTTGAAGAGGGTAATAGAGGGGAGAATGTTCGGCAAGCGAGGTAAGGGCAGGAACAGGATAGGGATGTTGGACGGGATGAAGGGAGGAGAGAAGTACACCGAGATGAAGAGGGACCTGATATAGATTAGTTTGCTAGGTGGGGAGTCACAAAATGTTTATTTGATAGTTGTGTCCATCCAAAAACCTACCTTAACCGGTAGATTACCTAATAATAATATATATATATATATATATATATATATATATATATACATATATGTATACATACAATCCTCCAACCACAAATATTTGCGCATTCTTATTTTCCTGTCTACAAAGTTAACCTGTCAACATCCCCACTTCTCCAACCATCGACGATGAACATGTGACGCAAACAGGACATTGACATGGCAATTTTAATTCGTTTTTGTAAGGTTTTTAACTTGATGACTATAACTTTTTGATTAGCTATGGTGAAACTCGCCTTGTGTCTTACGAAGCGCTAACTTCTCGCTTTCAGGTTATGTCCACTTATACCAGCCCCTTTTCCGCGTGCGCTGCAGTTTTTCCCAAAGTCAAAAACCATTGCAACGTCATTAATCATTTCTTCATGTGAAGCCACCTCCAAAAAGTTACCGGTTAAAGAAACATGTTGTACAGTGGCTAACATGAATTGTTTTTGCTACAGGTACTCCACCACTGAGATTGATACTAACATTTAAAGATATACATCAAGGAATTCCTAAACCGCTTCCGAACAACGTGACTTCCTTTGCCCTTTCCTTGCTATTCACCTCGTCCATTCATACTTTTCAATTATTTTCAAGATTTTACTAATATTTGTCCGTTTCCAACCTACTCTCCCGCCGCTTCAATTATTCTTCACTTCACCAGCATCGTAATAACGCTTATAAAAATCTACTCAATCCACACATTTCTGAACTTAAAATTTCTCCCTAATATTTCTCCTCCTTTCACTTTCCGATCCTGACACCTGTTTGTTTGCCTTCATCCCTATACAGTTTTCTTTCCTCATCAATCTCTAAAATTACCTCTCCAAAGGCTTTGATCTTCCGATATAAATAAAGCTCGAAAAGAGTGGGCAAATGTGACTTTTGAAATATTTAAATAATAAGCTATTGATTGAGCTCTCAAAGAGATGTTCTTGAAAGATTTTTTTTGATTCTTCAATGCAAATGAAGGAAAACTAGCCGTTTTCAGAAAAAAAATCTGTATCAAATAAAGAGGAATTCAATCAACAAAAATTCCATCGATGCAAAATGATATTTTTACTGAAAGTAAAGGGGAGTGGTAGCGTAGGGAAACATTTTGAAATATCTCGGATTGACACTCCACCATTGAGAGAAATTCTAAATTTTTCCGCCTCGAATATAAGAACGCTGGAATTTAAGAAAGAAATAAAACAACCGTAAAAATAGTGAAAGTGTGTTACTTTAAGAGTATCGCCTCAGTTGTAGTTGAAACGTATGTCTGTAGCAGCGTAATGTCTAATTACTCCCGGCAAAACATATAACTGGCTAGACTACACAATTTCTCTCTATGGCATAACGCGTGCATTCTCCCTTGCCCCATAAAATGCAATAAGGATGTATTTATCTTTTGCGTAGATCTTAAAAAATCGTTTGTTAGAGTGAATTTGTTGGAATTAATGGATGTATTACAGAAATTAGGAGTACTTTGGAGGAAAAGGAGACTTAACCGCAACCAGAACATATCTCAGACTGCTCAGGGGTGAGTGGTGAATGGAGAGTTGAGCCAAAGATGAGATAGGCAGTGTTAGTTAAAGTAAGGCAGAGTTGTCTATTATCACCTGTGCTGTTCAACGTAAATTCGGACGTATAACGAAGTAAGGACAAACAAGTACGTTTGCATCCTCTTTTTGGTGCAGTAAATTCTTGTGTTTGGAGCAATACGACTATGTGCAGTACCTAATGCTTAATATATGAGAGAATATAGCGTTTGGCAAGTACTTATCTATCTCCAATTTCTTAAACTCACAATTAATTACAATAATGCTTAATTCGATCACCATTTCACTAACTGAATTCTTAATGATAATGAACAATAACTATCCTTGTTATAATGCCTTAAGGCTGTTTTACAAAATCCTTACTTCAGGTGCTGATATCAAGATATCCCGTAACATAGAGGAAATCTTGGTGGTAAGCTTGAGATAAACTTTTTACACATCCGACGCACCTCATGAATATTTATTTTTGCACATGCGCACAAGCTTTTATTTTTCTTTTGTTTTCGGTCTTTGCTGGTGTTTATACTTCAATTCCAACAGGAATTTAGTAAACGTCATTTTACTCTTTTGTACTCACCAGGAAACAGCTGCTATTTAACAGACAATGTTAATTGCCGAGTGTTTACAATACCGAAAAAGAAAAGCAAAAATCTAGACGGAATTGGAGTACATAATCCAATAGTATCCTATCTTTTAATAATAATAAACAGTATCAATTAAACGATACTTGCGTTTTGACGATATTACGTCATGAACTACCGAATGAAAGCATTGGCAATCACAGATGATATTTACAAATATCCCTAATTTTAAATGGAGAGATATTTCAATCTGTTTTCGGCTCCTTCATCCAAAAGCACATTTTCATCGATAGATCACGAATACTGGTCCAGTAGAAATAAGGTATATCCGAGCGTCACAATCGGTGGATTCTTGCTCACATGTGATTGGTGTTTGGAAGCAAGAATCGGATGCAAAATGCTTATCGCACTTATTTCTGTGTTCAGTACTGAAAATGCAATTCGACTCGTCTACCCAAAGCAATTTCTACTGATTATCTAATATCTTAACCAATTAATTGTTCAATTTCAAAACAAATACTTCGAATATGTATACATTACTCGAATGATAACCACTCTAACTATATGTTTTTTAAACTGTTTGCAACGTTGAGAATTTTCCCAAAAGGACATCGATGCGTGTTAATTTTCTAGCGCTAAAACAGGATGTGATGTTTACTCAACAAACCACCTCTTTTTTCTGATATCATAACAAAATGATACCCGCAGTAAGAGTTTGGGAGTTTAATTCACTTTGCTTGTACATCGCCAGCTTAAGCAGAGTGTAGAGTACAAGCTCCGCGAGACCTCAAGAGTCCGCATTCAGACCTTTCCACGCCTGGCTTTAGCAGATGCAGTGGAGTGGAAACAAGCAAATAATTTCGAAAAGGCAAGGGTAACTCTTTATCACTACGCCGGAGGCCAACGCTTTACCACTGCGTCGGGTGAAAATAAATGGAAAGGGACAAAAGGAGGATGGGCTAAGGTAGGATTTAATGATTGGGGGAGGAGGTTAATCGATGTTTACGTTCGTGTATTCCATTAACGGAAACAATTGACAAGCGATTAATCTGTCTCGGGGACTGGAAAATTTGACCAGTCTCCCCACTTCCGTCATCGAGTCCCGTTCTCACCCTTTCCACAAAGTCACTTCCCTAGCTACGGGGCCTACACACGTCCGGACCTCGTTCTTCGCGAGTAGGTTAAGCTCAAGCCCAGTCTCCAAACCTCTCCCCTATGTATGTTATCCCTTTCCAGGAGGACTGGCTGGGATCGCTTAATCCTTCCTGAGCCAACCTTGTGGCTCCTGCGGCTTCTCTCCACTATACCGGGAAGTGCACTCCCATCGTCCCGCCGCATCCGAAAAACCGCGGTCGAGACCTTGCTACCGTATCCCAAAAGACGCTTTTGGATCATTGAAAACGTCCGACTTTTCCTCTTTCTTTTACTCCCCGTGTTTCGTCCAACACAAAGAAGAAAACGGGAAATGTGTTGAAAGAACTTAACTATCGTCGCATATGGGAGTAAGTATGAAAATGTGCTTTCGAATAAATCTGTTTTTGCTGCCTTAGGTACTTACGGGCAATTATTTGTAGTGGCATAAGTAAATGGTCAATCCGGCGGTTAATTTTGTCATTTTCTAAAAAAAACAATAGCGTGAGTCAGGTAATATTAGGTTGGGGTTAAAGAAATCCATTATTTTTGCCTGAAATTCAAAACTTTATTAATATGTTTCGGGTATTTATACTATGTTTCGGGTATATTTTACGGCCAGTGGAGTTTTCCCCCCTTATAATTTAACCTAGAGGCCGTAGAGCTCTTGATAATTCTTACTATATGTTTCGGATTGTCCGATTTGGGTCAAATATGCATCGTTTTGTTGTATAATTTGTTGCCATTTTAAAGGTAGCTTCATAATGCCTCTCTCGTATAAGTCTTGGTCCTTATTCGCGAAAAACACAAGTAAACTATTTTCACAATCTCCTCTTAATCGCCATTTCTTTACACTCGGGAAGTTTTTCAATGCGAGAAAAAGGTGGTAATCGCTTGGTGCCCCGTCTGGTCTATATGGTGGATGAATTAAAATCTCCCAAACAAGCTCCCGGAGTTTCTGGCGAGTCACTACAGACTTGTGTGACCTTGCGTTGTCCTGGTGAAACGCACCACCTTTCCTGTTGCCCAACGCTGGCCGTTTTTGGTCAATCGCTAACTTCAAACGGGTCAGTTGTTGACAGTAGAGATCTGAATTTAGTTTTTGGCCATACGGAAGTAACTCATAATAAACGATTCCTTTGAATTCCCACTAAATACACAGTAGAACCTTCCTGGCCGTTAGTCCTGGTTTGACCACGCTTTGACCACGATCGTTTTCGCACAATATTGTCGTATGATTTCTCATCCCCAGTCACCATACGTTTAAGAAATGGGTCGAGTTCATTCCGTTTGGCCAAGGCTTCGCAGCTGGAAATTCGATTCATGTTTCTTGGTGTTAATTGGTGTGGCAACCAAACATCGAACTTCTTTTCGAATCCAGCCTAGCGCAAATGGTTTTTAACTCTTTTATGGTCTATTTTTAGCTCCTACGCTTTAGGCTATGCTACAACTACTAACATGCTGGTCAACTTCGATTATTGCTGTGATTTTATCGACATTTTTGACGATGGGCCTTGTGTGCGAGGTGCATCTTTAAGATGAAAAATGCCAGAATGGAATCGATGAAACCAAAATTGCCTGGTTTGCATTTTCGCCTCTATCAAAGGAAAACTGTAAAATGTACCCAATTTTTTCTTTGTTGGCTTCCATTGTTTACACCCTGTAACTCACAACTGAATGGAGCAAACAAAAAACAGCAAAAGAATTTTTTGTTGTCAAATATCGCCTTGACAACGAGGACAAACTTGAAATTGTTTGATCGATACTTTACAAGATATCGACCACTGCAGCCATCTACCGAGAAAGTAATGAATATCTTTTTCCCCAACCTATATTAAGAGAAGCAATTGTGAGAAATAAATACAAGGTTTGATTCAATAAAGACCGGACTGATTTTATTCTGCGCAAACCGTTCAACGGATCGAAACGACACACAGTGCGCCAACGATCCACACATCTGACGACTAAAACGAGAGGTGTTGCTTTTGTTTACGTCGAGTCGTTGCGCTGCAGCGGCGGTGCGTATCTTAATCTTTTCGTCGCTGCGTGCAGCGGCAGCAATGAAGGAGCTAGAGGGACAGCGTGTGTGCGTGAAAATTTGTTTCACACTTGGAAAAAGTGTTACGGAGACATTCTGAATGAATCATCAAGCTTTTGTTGATGAAGCTATGAGTCGATGCCAGTGTTTTGAGTGGTACAGTCGTTTTAAATCAGGCAGAACCGCGACAGATGAAGATTCGCGAACAGACCTTCCAGTTCGACAGAGCCCAACCATGTCAAATGGTGAACAATTTGGTGCGGGAAAATCGCCGATTAATGGTTAGGGAGATATTCGAGGAAGTGAACATTAGTTTTGGATCCTGTCAGACAATTTTGACAGATATTATGGACATGACGCGCGTCGCATCAAAATTCGTCCCACGGGTGCTGACTAATGAACATGATTTTTTCGCCAGAAACGGAACTTCCGTGATCCCGTAGTCACCCTACTTTCCAGACGTTGCTCCATCAGAATTTTTTCTGTTTCCAAAGTTAAAATCAACCTTTAAAAGGGCGTTGATTGGACTCTATTGCGGACATAAAAACTAATTGTACGGCGGACCTGAAGAGGATCCCTAAGGCGGCTTACCAGGCAGGGTCCGAGAGCTGGAAGAAACTTTGTCAAAGGTGTATCGTCAGCCAAGGCATGTACTTTGAGGGCGACAAGTTCGATTAAGCTGTATCCGTCGAAATAAAAAAGTTATAAAATCATTCCTGTCTTATTTTTATCACACCTTGTACACGTAATAAAACTACTGAATTTGAAAAATAAGCAACTTGGCTTTCCTACACAGAAAATTTTCATTTACGACCTAGGTTACGGTATGGTGAAACAGCTTCAGGTTATGTGAATTTACGAGTAATAGCGAATGCAATTGTCTCAACAAAAATCATATACCATATAATAATAATAAAAAAAAATAACGATACCTGTGTCGTAAATAAAAATTTTTTATGTGCAAAAGCCAAGTTATTTACTTGTCATTTTAAATATGAAGATTTTCCACTAAGTCACGCCAGAAACTGTTTTATTTATTTAATAATACTAAGTTTGATGACCTCGTGAAACAAGAGGCACTATTTGAGAAGTATAAAAGATCACAACATGTACATATCACAACGTGCCTATCGAAATAGGAAAGAGGTTTTAGGTGTGACATGAAAGAAGTGCTTTATGAAAAAAACTCAAAGTTCTTAGTATTAAAACAATTAAATATTTATCTGGTGACCAAGTTTTCGATGCTTTGCATGATATCCAGGTTAGAGTCACAGGAAATATCCACATAAATACTTAGTTGTTTGGGTACTCAGTGAAAAGTTGTAAAAGTTGGATATGAGGATGATAGGGGCAATGTGGTTTTTTTTAAGAAAAGTGGGGTGGAGGAAGTACGGTGGGCACTGGGAAAAGTGTGAAGACTGTACACAATAATAGATAGAAAATTCCGTGCCTGAAATACGCTCCATTGGTTTTCCAATTGATCGCCGTTATTAGATTTTTGGCAAAAATGAATTAATATGTGGTGAGGAAAAATAATTTTCAAGGACAAAACAATATTTGGGGAGGAATTAGTAGGCGCATGCGTGCTAAATCAACCCGTAATTATTATACAATTCATTGCTAGAGCCTTCAAACAATTTTCATCCCAACCGTTTGGTCGGTAAGAGTCAATCCGTTAGTCGTCGTTAACCGTTAGAATGCCAATAATAATAATTGGGGCGAATAAATGCAAGGTCAGGGCTTTTTAATGAAAAGTACTAGTAGGAAAGCAAGTATACTACTATGACCAATAATTTAGACTTGCCAACTTTCTTCCGTGAAATCTGGTGAGGAATTCATGAAACAAGAGTAGGTTTGTGAATGACCAATCAATATTAGCTAGTCAGCCAAGTGACTAAAATCACTGCTTAGGGTAATAGAAAATCAATGATGATGATGATCTATGTAAACGAGGCAAAGGTTATGGGGATTTAGAGAACGAGGGAGGTGACTTTGAAAGTTTTATTGAAGGTCATAAACCAGAACACTTGAAGCATTTTTTCTATCTTGGAAGTGTTTTCAGTTGAGATGGTCAAAGCAGTAGGGACGCTAGAAAAATAACTGCGTTTGGCAAAGAAGTTTCTATAAATAAGACGGATTTCATGAGAGGGATGTTGAGTAAGAATTTTAAGAAAAAAATGGTTAAAACTTTGACATGAAGCGCGGTTATGTAGGACGCGGAAACTTGGTCTTTAAAGCATGTGACGTATGTATACTGAAGGCTTTTGAATTATGGCTGTAGAGAGGGATGGAAAAGTTCAAATGGGAAAAAGATAAAAAAAACGAAATACTAGGCACGGTAGAGGAGGAGAGGGGATTTTAGGGAAGAATCCAAAGAAGGCAGGAAAGATAGATGCAGAGAAGTTTGATTGACGATGGGATTTTGAAGCCTGTGCTAGATAAGAGAATGTTGGGCAAACGAAGAAGAGGTAGGAATAGCATAAGCATGTAAGACGAAATGAATAGAGGTAAAATGTAAATTAAATTAATGAAAGAATAGTTTTTTTGAATTGTGGGGTGTCATGTTGTGTCTCGCTAGACAAAACTAAGAAATAAGTAGTCGCATTAGCTTTGTGCCCATCCAAAACCTACCCTGAACGGCAGAAAACCAAATAATTATATGTATCTTGGAAAAGAATGGCACTTCGTGTATTTAGGCGTTCAATTAATAATCTCTAATGCTAATAATTTGGTAATTAATAGAACGCGTGAATATTAATACTGAAACCTAAATTTATTTTACTTGGAAGAAAATAATCTAATGATTAAGTTGTATATTCATTGATTACAAAGTTCTTAGATTATAAATTTCTTATATTCATTGATTTTACAAATTATTCTAGCATTTAATTAATCCTGCATGTCTCTCAAAACTGTGATGTGAAAATTTTTGAAAAACCACCTCGTTTTTAATTGAGTTTTTCGCATCTTTCTCCGGATTTTGAAATGAAAATCCTCCTCAGTGGACCGCACGGATTCAGGATGAGAAAAAAATATAAAATATCCCCTTTCTATTTCGGCACCAACAGGCACCTTCTAGCTAAGGGGCGACTACGGGGAAGTGGATGGGAGGCCACTCGTAGTTTTAGGGTTCTCATGAAACGGACTTGGCAACCGTGGAATTTCTTGCCCTGACTCGATGGCCCATTAAATTAACGCGAGATGTGAGCTAGGGAAAGGGTACAATTAGAGAAACGTAAAAATCTAAAACGCCTTTTTAGGGTATGCTTTCCGATTCTCGTCCCGATCGCTTCGAAGGATCAGGTCACCAAGCGATTGCCTTTCAGTTTTTGTCTCACTTGGCGCGTGACGTGGGCAACATTCGCTTCTACCTGTAACGCTTGATGCGAGAATATTTATCCTTGGCTCCCTTAGGGGCTGCGTCACACGAGCACCTTTTGGTGCGGGGTCGCTGCAATCCGATCGGTGAAAAAACGCTTCAACGAGCTTCAGGCAAGAATCGAAACTCTCTCTTGGTATTTTGCAAATTGCATTTAAAAAAATCTACCGAACGATAAAGAAGCAAATATAACGAAATATAAAAATCCAACGCCAATAAAACCGTAAGTCAGTTTGTTAGGTAAGGTCATAGTTGACCTTAATAAATCCATAGTCGCATGTGAAATTCGCATTCATTCATATTGATAGTAGGGAGATATATAGTATTATCAACTCAATAATCCGCAAGCCACTGTGTGGCGGGGGTGTTAAGGTACCAGCAATACGTACAGAATTATTAGATTAACATTCACTGGAATAAATGTTGGCTCACGCACAACACTGGTGAACCTACCTCTATCATGTGGTGATTTTTGCGTTTGACCAGTTCTTCAAATTATAGAATTCAAGTTCTTGTTAATTTTTTTTCGGCCTCTTGGGTTCATTGTTGTTATTTTGGCGAATTGTTCGAGGGAAGAACGAGTACCTGAATGTTCGTCAACGAAGTCTCTCTTATTTTATCCCAGTTTTCGAATCTACCAACATAATTTGGTGCTTTAATAATTCCATCTGTGTTGCCAAGAAAATGTAGTTGTTCCATACCCTATTAACAGTCGATGTTTTGTCCTTTCTCGTTGAGAATTAAAAGGTTCCCAGTCTAATTCCCTCAAAATACGTATGAATCTTGCTCGCTTCGCATAACAATTTTTTACAAACCTAGCGTATTTCCACTGAGTCTTATTTATTTCTTATTTTAATGTTTTTCTCAATGACTGCCAGAAACTTGTCGCGCATTCCAAACTATATCGCGGTGCCAACTCTTTCTCAATTTTCTATTTCACTTATTTCCAATCCCCCTAATAAAAACCTGTTTCTTATATGTTGACCCGCATTATCATCTAATATTTGTGTCCATTAAAATTTTACTGCCAGTGTAGAGACAATATTTGTTTCATGCAACGAAATTTGGATTTCCACGTAACCCTGGTACTTGCGTAGTTCGTTCAGTGTATCCAGTTATCTGGTTTTGAACCCTTTTCGTCCACTCAATAGCTGATAAACCTGCACGCTACCTTAAGTAAATTGTTAAGATAATATCGAGCCAGGAAAGGATGTTCAATTATTTTCACGTCAATCTATGTCAAAAACGATTCCTTTTAATCCCACAATCTTTTTGGGATATCATAATTATTATTACACGAATTACAGCGAAAAAAGTTGTTATGAACTAATAATACCAAATTTCAAGAAACTGTAATAGTAACTTTAACGGAGTCACCCGCTATGTGTGCATTATAATGCAACCATTTCAGATATTTGTAGATTTAAAATAAGCACAAAAGTGCATTACGCTGTACTAGATTAATAGATTCCTGATAAGTTAAATTGTAAACATAGATACTAAAGCAATTTTCCACGGATATTCCCGGGCATTGGTACGACGCGTTTCACCGTTTTACGGAATCATCAGATAAAGATATTAAACATAAAAATTACGCATACATATTACTGGTAATTGGAGGTTTTTCAACTCGGTTAAAGTGTAATTGCTAAAAAAATCTTTTCACGTGTTTCTTGCCACAGAACGCTCGGTTTTGTTCCAACTACCTCACTCACGAATACAAATTTTATACACAACCATTGCGCCATCACCGTCGCATGCCTCTCATTCAATTGACGACGAATTCCTATGGGAGGGTTTAACTACGCAAGTGGAGAAAACAGATGATTTTACGCTATTCCCGTACACCAAACGAACTTTAATTGTGCAATTTTTAAAAACTCTCCTCATTCTTTATGAACCCGGTGCAACGTACGGTGAAGCCATTTATCTCTTGCATATTAGAGAAGTAATCGCATTTAAAATCTCAACAACACATTTTCATCTGATTATGGTTCTGCAAAAGTATCTCGGTGTCTTTAGAATTTGAACAAATCTTGTCTCAGATATTTGGGTGTTGGGCCACCTCCATTTTCCGATCTTTCTTGAGGAAGTCTAGCACAAACTTCGAAATTCTCAAGGAGTTCGTTACTTCCTCTCTTAAGTTAAACATAAAGCGAAAGTTTAAAAGACATGATATTGTTTTCGGCCTCACAGGAACAAATTTTTTTCATGGATTCAAATCCTACATAGCACGAACATTCATGAATCAAATGGTCGGTATTGATTGGTGATGCTAGAAAATCTCACATCTCATAGCTAGCTAGCACATCTCATAAAAAGTCCTATGACGTGAAAGTTCTTAAAATCAGGTTAGGGGGCGAGGGTTCCTTTCTCAGCGCCACTATTCGGTTTGACACAAAGCTCTATTTAGTCCAAAATACCACTTCTCATTAAAATTCAGGTGGAAGTCTCTAGGAACATAATTAAAATTAATTCTTGAGAATCTTTGTTCAGCACTTGTCAACCAAAAATAAGCTATTACGTCCCCAATGTTAATTTTAGCGATAAAAAAATGTTAAATGAGCGATACTTGGATAACTGTTAAGAATACTTGAAAAAATGGTCGAAGAACTCAGAAAAAAATAGCATGTCATGCTGAGGATTATTTCTCTAAAACTCATCTGATCTAAACTCCCAAATAACTACTACGGTTTCGGAAAGGATAAAAAAATCCTACGAGACACAATTTCTGCTTTTTGTTCGAGATATTGTAATTTTCCGGTGGACGTAATTTTTCTAGATTTACAATAGGCCTTCGACAAAGAACCTCATAGTAAAATACAATCCTAGTAGCATATGGCATAAATAAAAATATCAATGGCTAGATTAAAGACTTTTTGAATGGTCGGTTGTTAAGAGTAGTCACAAATGAAAGTAGCTCTAATTCAGTAGAAGTCACTATGGGTGTTCCCCAGTGAAGAGTCATCAAACCTTGTTTGTTCCTTATTTACATTAACGTAACCCCGTAGCTATTAGTAAGATACGTTTATTTGGCCGACGACTGACAGAGATATCCGTAATCTTGAGGACAAAGCAGCTTTATCAGATAACCTAAACGCTATAAAACGCTCGTACGGCACTAAATAATTAGTATTAAACTTTAAAAAGTGCGTAGTCATAAATACTTGGAAAAAGAGAAATTCCTTCCCGAACCCCTACTGCATTGGGAACACCGAAATGGAATGTATAGACTATCGATTCAGTTTTGTTGTAGAGTCGAGATCGATTCATTCAGAGTCGATTTCATCGATCGATCATTCAGAGACTTAGGCGTGACCCTCACTAACGATCTCTCCTGGGTGACTCACACACTGGGAAAATGAGGACAAGCTAACAAAAAAAAAGAATTTGTTAGAAGAGTACCCGGTAAATGTGACGAAAAAGTCAAAGAGAAATGTTATCTTTCGCTGGTTAAGCCTAATTTAGAACATACCGCTAGTATATGAGATCCTCACGAAGTTAGACTGATTGCCAAATTGAGTCGTGTGAAGCGTAGAGGAGTAGATTTTGTAAAACATTGTTAAAACAGTATGAGTACCATATCAAAGTTATTGGAGGATCTTGTTTTGGGATTCACTTACGGAGGGAATGCAAAATTACAGAGTAAATCCCTTGTATAAAGTGGGAGGATATCTATTTAGCAATGATGTTGAATGTATTTTATTAACCCCATCATATTACGGTAGGAGAGATCATGTCAAAAAATTCGAAAGATTAAGTGCAGAACAGATATATTCAAGATGCCATTTTTCCCACGAACGATAAGGGAGCAGAATAAAATAATGTTTGCCTGACCACGCTATGAGAGAATCGTGTTTTGGGTCAAGGATAGTCAGATGTGTAAGCACGCCATACCAAATACTCTAGGGGTGACTCGCAGGGTACTGCATAAAACTAAAACAAATACCACCACACCTTATTCACTTGGCACGGTAACATTGAGAGCGGGTCGTATATCCAGGCTAAAATTTTAACTCACCAGAGACTACATTTTTTTGGACTCAAAATTATAAAATGGGAAATATTGAATAATTATAAACTTTTATTGATGATTCTAGACAAAATTAAGTTGTTTTTGCTGTTAACCATCTGAAGCATCATAACGCTCGAAGGATTTGCATTTGTCCGGCGGGGTAACTCTTTGTGCCAGCGACATCTTAGTGTATTTTCCTGCTCCCATTCAAGGCTTTCCAACAGAAGTGTGGGAAATACTATATTTACCATGGGAACCCGCTTTCATAGAATAAAATAAGAAAATATGATTGAGACAGGAAGTGAAACATGATTCCTCAAACGCCAATCGTAAAGAAATCATGATTCGCAGGGAACTAACGAGGAAGTAACGTCGTCGACTTCATGCCTTTACAAGGCACTCGTACACTCGAAAATTGGTTCGAATGTTTAGAGTCGCCGCACACGAATATGGGATTGATTTGAGTCTGAGAGTTTGAAGTCCACCCTTAGGAATTCCCTGGTCTTCGGGGAAAGGTAAATCCATGGGGTCAAGGATTATTAACGATAGCAGGAGTACGCCCTACTACTATTTCTCCCGGATAGTTTGTATTTATAATGATTCAGAGGGTGAATCAACTAAAAAAAAGCATAACCCTCTCAAAATATGTATTTCGTGAGGGATAACCTAGTTTCAAAGCATTCAAGTTAACTGATTTTTCTGTTTTCCATACATAATATTTTGTTTAAACTCAAATTTTATTTTTAAATATTGAGGTACTTACTCTTACAGCATATAATAAAGTTTGGAGAAATTCGGTACTCACCTGAAAAGAGAAATATATGGTATTAATTATGATCAGAGAATATAAGTAATCATTGAGTTGAGCCAGTTAATTTTTTATTTGAACATTATTGCACATTAAAATTTGATTAATCACAAAAAGTAGTTTTATAATGATTTAAATTTGTTATAATGTTTCTACATATGAATTATTGCGAAATTTATAACCATTAGATCTCTACGAAACTTTATCAAATCATCTCATGTTGGCACGTAAAGGTAAAAATACGCTCTGAAATCAGATGCTAATTCACAAATAAATTGCTCCGTGAAATATAGTTTGAATATTTAATTAACAGGACCAGGCAGGGTATATACTTTTGTACAGACATTTCATCTTAGGTTCATCTAATTTAAATTGCATAAGTCAGACAGATTTCGGGCCATGTTTGGACCTATCTATTTTGAATTTAACAGGGGCTTCGGGGGATCTATTCCATCATCTCTAATGTTGAATGAGTAGCGATCGTAGGTATTTCTCAAAGTTGATCAATAAATGTGCAACCATTATCCATTCGGCAATTGACCAAAGAAAGTGATATTTTTAACGTATTTACTACTGCTTAGATTAGTATTACGCTTAGTAAAAAGTTTCCGATTCTTCTTTCAGAGTAAACAAAATCGATAACTTTTACAATTATTTTGCAACCTTCTTAATTAATTTAGCCAAGCATAAAAATACTGAAAAATGAATACATGTATAACTAACCATCCTATATATGCTAGTGCGCAATTAATTAAATGGACCTGAAAGTGTTAACTTGAAAGTTTACCTAAAGATGTGTAGAGCATTGAAACCAGTTGTAACAAAAACATTCTAAGTTGGTTTCATTTTTCTTGTTGCCATGGAAAATTTTGACTCCACATTACCTAATTTTTATTAATAAATTGATATAAATCACTCCAGATAATAATTGAATAATCTTCCTGTAAGCAAATATCTGCCAAAACGGCAAATTTCTTTAACGGCGTATGGTATAAAGTCAGTAGGTTCAACAAAACGTCAGCCGCGTTAACATTGGCCATCTGACTCTCAGGCCATCTCATAAATGTAAAGGTTGGTAATGTCCATCGGAATGGAACCTCGAGTAAGGTAGTGAAGGCGACCTTTCGGCGAGGATCGGGGAGTCATGATATAGGGGAGGACAGGCCAGTCGGAATAGGGTCAGTTAGGTGATTCACCGCTCCGAGAGATCCGGCCACCCCTCATCGAATGAATTCTACTGAAGCGGGGTCCCAGGGCCGGTGAAGCAACGGTTACAAATCGGGAGCGAGCAGGGTGTATTTCAGGATAGAATATTCTCAGAAAATGGTGCGGAGGTCATCTCCCTCTTTGAGCACTATCGAACGTTTGACTTTTCGATATTTTGAACCGAAAACCTAACTCATTTTTGACGAATGGTTTAACTTGAATAGCTTAAGTTATTTGTCAACATTATTTTCACTCCCCAAATTTTTTGATCATTTTTTTAATTAGATTATGCTTAAGTTTGGATCGATCTTTCAATTCCTTATGCTTCCGATTCGGCAACCAAGTTTGCGAACCCTGAATAGAGCAATAGAATATAAATTATTCATCATCATTCAAATGAATAAAAAAGTTAACAACCAGTAAGGAGAGGACATTGAGTAAGGCTGTTAAGAAAAGATTCGTTAAGACTTTGAATAGGGGTGTGGTTTATTACGGTGCAGAAATACTGTTTTTGATGAAAGATGACGGGCGTAGATTGGAAGTTTATGAGATGTAGAGGATGGAAAAAGTAGAATCGAAGGAAGTGAAAGCAAACGAAGAAGTACTAGGCATGGTAGGGGAGGATATATGGTTGTTAGGAGAAGTCCAAAGGGTGCAGGAAGGGTGAATACAGAGCATTTTAATTTGGGATGGATTATCGAAGACTCCCCTCCCATGGACTACAACCTTGTCGTGGTGGAAGGGCTTGTGTGTTCCGATGACCCCTAGAGCTGTGCTGGCGGGAGTAATAATAATTACTCCTGGAAGGGTCACCCATGCCAGATAGGTCGAAGGTTAGGAGCCAGACGAAAGGTAGTCCACGCAGCGTCTGTTCCTCAGTGAGGCGGCTGCAATGGCGTCTGACCCCAGTGGGGCGGCCATTAAGTGATGGTGTCACGTTAAAAACACTATTGAGGAAGGCAACGGGAAACCACCTCAATTATGATTCCCAAGAATATTATGATGGGCACTATAGATAATATGAGTCCTGGCAACTACGGGACTCGGCCCAAGAGGCCGTGTGTCGTGCCCGGCAGCGGGAGAGGCAAGGCTTCCGCGGTCGTCATCCCACGAAACCCTTGCAGGGAAGAAATAACTTCAGCAAGACAGAAGACTCAGAAGAAGGCGAAAGTAGTAAGAATAGGAACCTGGAACGTTAGGACAATGTTGAGGAGAGGCAAATTAGAAAATATTAAGCGAGAGATGGAAAGAGGTAACATAGATGTTTTAGGCCTCTGCGAGGTGAGATGGAAGGATAGCGGGGATTACTGGAGTGACAATTATAGAGTAATATACAGCGGCGGGGACGAGAGCCAACGAGGGGTTGCCGTAATTTTAAATAAAGGGGTAGGAAGAAGCGTAGTCAACATAGAGCAAGCGACAGATAGAATTTTACTCGTAGAGATTAAAGCAGAGCCGACGAACTTGGTCATTATTCAGGTATACATGCCACCGAGCAACCACAAGGAGGAAGAAGTCGATAGGATGTATGATGAGTTAGAGGATATCATCGCGAGTGTTCCTGCAGGGAAACATTTAATAGTGATGGGGGATTGGAATGCGACGGTAGGCGAAGGAAGAGATGGTGGTGAGGTGGGGGACTATGGGTTAGGCACGAGAAATGAACGCGGAGAGAAAGCAATTGAATTCTGCAGGAGACAGGGGTTAGTCATCACCAACACATGGTTTAGACACCACAAAAGGCGTAGGTATACATGGAAAATGCCAGGTGACTCAGAAAGGTATCAGTTAGATTATATTATGGTTAGGCACAGGTTTAGGAACAGTGTGATAAATTCGCACAGTTTCCCAGGAGCGGACGCGGACTCTGACCACAATTTAGTTGTTATGAAATGTAATGTTCGTTTCAAGAAGATAAGGCAAGGGCGGCGGGTTAAAAAATGGAATTTAGAAGCAGTAAATGAATTAACGAAGAAGGAGTATCAGGAGGCTGTAGAGAAAATGATGGATGACGGTAAAGAACTGAGTGCTATCGAAGAAAAATGGGAATTTATCAAGAAAGGGATATTGGAAGCCGCTAAAGACACTATAGGAACCGTTAACGGGAAAAGGATAAGGAAACCATGGGTAACGGATGAGATGATTGCAAAGATGGACGAGAGAAGAAGATGGAAAAATGTAAACACAGAGTTAGGCAAAATGGAGTACAAAGAGTTAAACAATAAATTGAGAAGGGCCACAAATAAAGCAAAAGAAGAATGGTGGAAAACGCAATGCGAGGATATGGAAAGTTTACAGAAGAAGGGTGAAATTGGTGCTCTATACAGCAAGGTTAAGTTATTATCGGGAAGTAAGAAGGCAAGATCTGTGCTAACAGTTAAAGATAAATGGGGTAAGATAATAGTTGAACCAGGAAAAATCCAAGAGAGATGGAAGGAATATATAGAAACACTGTATGGTAAAGAACTTAGGCCGACAAGGTTAGACATAGAAAAGGAACATGACGTAGAAGAAGATAGCTTAGGTCCAGGCATACTCGACGATGAAATAGAAAGGGCATTAATTGAGATGAAAGCAAATAAGGCTGTGGGGGTGGACAATATTCCTGTAGAAACGTTGAAATGGTTAGGGAAAGGTGGGAAGAAGGCCATATATGGACTGATTCGTAGTATCTATGAGGAAGGAATCGGGCCGGAAGATTTTGTGAGATCGGTGTTAGTTCCTATTCCAAAAAAGGCAAAGGCTTCGTCATGTGAGGATTACAGAACAATAAGTTTGATATCCCACGCAGCTAAAGTTATTCTCAGGATCATCAACAAAAGGATAGAGAGTAAGGCAAATGATTACTTAGGGGATGATCAGTTTGGGTTCAGGAAAGGAAGAGGTACGCGTGATGCCATTGCAGTAATGAGATCACTAGTCGAGAGAAATATAGAATACAATCAGGACGTTTTTGCCTGTTTTGTAGATTTCGAAAAAGCGTTTGATAGAGTGAATTGGGAATAATTAATGCGTGTATTGCAGAAAATAGGAATGGATTGGAGGGACAGGAGACTGATCCGCAACCTGTACATGTCTCAGACTGCTCAGGTGCGAGTGGGGAACGGAGAGTCCGGATGGGCAGTGCTAGGAAGAGGTGTAAGGCAGGGTTGCCCATTGTCACCGGTACTGTTCAACGTATATGTAGAGGAAATGATTAAAGAGGCATGGGAAGAACTGGAGGTAGGAATGAAAGTCGGAGGGGAATTCGTAAAATCGGTTAGGTTTGCTGATGACCAAGCATTAGTTGCTCAGTCAGCCAAGGGGTTGCAAGCATTGTTGAGTGAATTGGAGGTTCAGTGCGATAAATATGGGATGAGAATCAATATTAATAAAACAAAGGTTATGCGATTTTCTAGAAAGAAAAAGGCTAAGCTAAATATTAAAATAGGCGGAGAAAGAATAGAGCAGGTAGAGCAGTTTACATATCTCGGAAGTGTTTTGGACCAACACGGTCAAAGTGGTAGGGACGTAAGGAGAAGAATTGCGCTAGGCAAGGAGGCTTTCTCAAGGAGGAGGGAGTTGATGACGGGGACGTTGAGTAGGGATGTTAAGACAAGACTCGTAAAAACTCTGATATGGAGCGTAGCTATGTACGGCGCGGAAACGTGGTCGCTGAAGCAGGAGGATAGACGTAGATTGGAGGCTTTTGAAATGTGGGTATGGAGAAGAATGGAGAAGGTGAAATGGACCGAAAGGAAAACAAATGAGGAAGTACTAGAAATGGTGGGGGAGGAGAGGGGTTTGTTGAGAGAAATCCTATGGAGGCAGGAAAATGGATGAAAGGCGTATTGAGCGGTAGTGGAATGTTGAAGAGGGTAAAGAGGGGAGAATGTTGGGCAAGCGTGGTAAGGGTAGGAACAGGATAGGGATGTTGGACGGGATGAAGGGAGGAAAGAAGTACACCGAGATGAAGAGGGACCTGATATAGATTAGTTTGCTAGGTGGGGAGTTACAAAATGTTTATTTGATAGTTGTGTCCATCCAAAAACCTACCTTAACCGGTAGATTACCTAATAATATCGAAGACTGTGATAGAGGGGATAATAACAGGCAAAAGAGGTAGTGGGAGAAAAGGATAAGTATGCTGAACGGGAGAAATGAAAACGTAAGGCATACACAATTGAAGATCAGTTTAATATAGTTTTAGAGTGGCGGGGTGTCTATTTGTACCAACCTAAATATAAAAGCATTAATTAATTAATTTAGTTTAAATAAACTCGGGTAGGTCTTCTTATGTTAACGCTATTACATCTATTATACATACTCGTGTTATTATATTATGCCTATAATTCTATTGTGTATAATAGCGGGCATGATATCAATTTTTCTTCGAAATAAATGTTTTTGTACCATTAATACATAATCCTTTTGGTAGTAGTCCACCGGTGACATTGTGAGTGAATCTTGCATGTTTGATGCAAGTCACAAATGAAAGCTAACAGAGGAAGACCCTTCTTTGTCATTCAAATTTGAACTAAAGACTACAAATGAAGAAAATGTCATAACAATTATATGTAACGTACAAGATATCTCGACGCCAGCTTCCTTATGACCTTAACTTTTTATTAATTTTTTTGCAAAGAATAATATGATTTGAGGTTGAATCTTGGAGGATTTATAAAGAGAACTTTTTGCAATTGAAGTCATTTTGCAAGTGAAATTTATCTCATGTAGTTTACGGACGAAGACCAACTTAAGAAAATCAGCGATTTTTTTAAATTCACATCTACTTACACCACTGACGAAATCTGTATCCTTTTTTCCCTTATTTAGTAGAAATTTCGCCGTACTCAACTTTAAGCACAAAAAAAACGAAAACTCGACTCTTCGGCTACGAATATTCCAACTATTCATTCTACATAAAATCATGATGAAAATCTAATAACTCGGCTGAGTTAACGCACACCTAGTAATATCAGGGCATTGAAAAATAACTTCAGCGTCAGTTTCACTCTTTCATACTTGTAGTGTAAGTCTACCCACCAACTCTAACTGCAAAGAATGCTTCAAAATCCGTTCTTCTGCATTGAATCGCGTTTATTTTAGGCATTGAATTTCTCTTTCAAAGAAAAAAATTTAATTTCTTAAAACAAGTGATCTTATTTATAATGATTTCCTTTCGAATGCTATGAAAAACATTCTCTTTTATCTAATTTATCATAAATTCAGGGATTTTTCAATTAATTGATCTTTTTGATGAATCGATCATTTTTTTTCTTTATCAATTACATTTCATTCAACCTACATAACACCTGCACTGGTAAATATTTCAGGAAAATATAAATTGTCATGTTTCAAACATAAATGTCTATTTACAGATTTTGAAAATTACTATATTAAACTCTTGAGGAAGTAAAAATGATTTGTCTTCACTTCATTCCATAGACTGGTTCTCTGTAACTAATTCTATCTAAACCGTTACTTCTATTCAAAGAGATCAAGTAACAGCAAATGGTACGAGTATCATAGGCGTTCTCATTAAGGATTATAATGATAGAGATTTTTTTATCCAATCAGAACTTTTTCGTTGCTAAAACTCGCGAAGAAAATTCATATATTTTTACATCTAAATTAATATTGAATCAATGAAATAATATTGGCCTTCATGCATTGACCACAGCATTACCAACAGCATTTCGTAGCAAAACGTAGAAGTACACAGAAATCGCTTAATCCTTTCCAACGTTTCACAATCGTATCTCAGGTCGTTAAAATCAAAAAGTATTCTCTCAATTGTTTTTACACTTTCCTCGACTATAATTTCTCATCTTATCAAAGGTGCCACTTTAAAGTAATTTCAAATCTTATTCCTCTCCATCTATAACTTCTATGATTTTTTCAATTCAACAATAGTTACGGAAAAATTTGAGGTCGATAACGGTAAAAGAATGCCCTAAATTAATACCCGTCAGCGATTGACTTTGAAAAATTGGATGATTTGGAAAAGTCACGCGATCCTTCGATCCCTCTTCTTTTCACCACATATCGAGGCAGTCTGGGTAGTCAAGTGAAAGGGGAAAAGTGAAAACCTATTGTGATTCCCAGCCCCCCCCCTACATCAGATTACGTGCGGACCAATGGGTAAACCACGAAGTGACGTACGTTCGAGAAATTTGAGAGATTAAAATTTCCAAGGTTTTGCCGAAAACCGATTAATCCCGAATTGACGACGATCCGTCGGATATCTGGCGATTTATTTCTTCCCCCAGCTCCATGCATTTGTAATGGCAAGGTTTGTTTGAATGTACCTAAATGTCTAAGAGTCAGATTAGTCTACGTGTTGATATGAATGGAGCATGGAGTGATTAGCTCAAAAGAGGCTTTCACAATTACGTATAATAATGGTATGGTTACCATACGGTTGTAATATGTCTCGATGAAAACCTGGAATCATTTCATTGAGAAATAATAACTCATTGTTTGTGTACATTGATATCAGTTAAAAATATGGTTGGTCGTGGTGGACAATTTCATGATTTGAATTACACCAAACATGTATCGGCAATTCCCGATTCAAAATATTCCATAAAACAATAAAATATTACAAAATGTGTTGCGTATTTGCTTCAATACCTGTATATGTTTTTATATTCAAATTGATATTTTTCTCAAGAATACAGATTACTTAATAAGCAACATATTTCTGAAATAAATAATATCCGTATCCTATACGTTATTCTCGTCTCTACTTCAAGTCCATGCTAAGATTAAGACCCTGTCCTTTTTCTTCTAAGAACTAAGACCGACAGAAAGTTCATAAAATCTTTGATTTGAATTTTAGTTTGTCCTGCATCTTGGACTAGATTAAAATCCTCGCGAAAAATCTCGCGCGTATTCAAACAAAGTAGAGGAAGGGTCACAAGCGTATTCTCATCGTGTGCGTCCTTAATAGGTCATTCTTTAGAAATTCACATACGAAAATGGCACCTCGGAAACTTAAATGCACTAAAGTTTCAGCCTGAAAAAGTTAGACATAAGATCTAGCCTTTTTATGAGTTACGTATTTCTCCACATTGAAACATTTCCAATGATTTCGAATTATTATATTACACCTCATTCTCTCTCAATTAGTTCCTCTCCCTGATATTATTTTTTCCCATCATTTGCGCTAAAACCTCCATGTCTGCATGTTAATTGGCAAAAAACATTAATTCTCCTTAGTTTTAAAACTTCGTATTCGTGAACGCGCGTGATACAATTTGGTTTAACGCAAGTAACAATGGAAGGAAATGCAGACAGTGGCCATCTGCTTTGAAAGTGACGTGATCGTTTAATCCGAGGAGTCAGAAGGAGTTGAACTCGAGAGTCAAACGTGGACGCTGTAAAAGCAATTGGAATGACCCCTGAGAATTCACTAGTGGCCATGCCTAGACGCTAAAGTTAGATGCACCAACAGTGGACTCTCGAGACACTCTCAGTGGGAGTGGACTCTCGAGTAGTGATTTTCCATGGATTACAATTTTATGTATGCATATATTCTACAGGTAATATCCATTTAACTTCTGCAAATTAATTAGCTAAAAAATCAAAGTACTACAATAGCTGATTATTCTTTAATTTTGGTCCCGAAGAAAAAATAATATAAATCATAATAAATTCGTATTTTCACGAAAACTATGCATGGAAAAGGACAACATTTTTCTTATTTTATTCTCAACCATTAAAAATGCCGAAATTTTATAAGGGTATGCAGAATAATGCCGCAGCGGTTGACATACACACGCATATTATGTCACATAGCTTATTAACCTGTTTTTGAATGCTCATTTTAATCCAAGGTATTACTGTACTTGCCATGATTATGCTCCTCAGTCATAATTAGTTCATTTCTTTCTTAGATATGTATTTCTAGCCATCATTTATTGAAAAATAAATTAAGGTGGGATTCGAAATTTTTGAACCCCGATAGTAGCGTTGTTATAACAACAAAACTACGGCCAGCCATGATGTTTGCTCATGGAGGAGCAGGGTGTGTTGTTATCAAGGCTTTATAGTCAAAACCTTAGGATTTTCAAGGAACGACAATTTTTAGGACGTAGATAGTCCCCTATATTTTAACCTCGTGCAATAATAATGTACAGGTAACACCATTATGGCTTCACTAATGCTTTATGCACACGTAGTAGTTTGTGTATGTATATATATATATATATATATATCAATACACAAACATACACAAATTCAGACACACACAAAAATATATAATATATATATTTTTTCAAAAGTATATAGTATATACATATAATAACAATGAAAATACAAAACTTCACGTTTTCTCTACTTATTTTTTACATCCTCTACATCTTCACTACTGCTCCTTTACATTACCAACAAATTGAGTGAACTTTACAACGCATGCATGTTGTTTATACATGGAAGACGACAAAAACAGTTTTGCGCATTACAGCCCTCGGGACGAAATGGGTACCGCAACCGACTCGTTCCAAGACCTCTAATATTTCCCTCTCGTCTCCCTTTTCCCTCTGCGTCACCGATTAACGCCTCTACCCACCCTTCCTAATCTTACAACCACCTCAAGTCCTCTCAGCTTTAGATGTTGACCCACCTGTGGACCCGGCATTATCATAAATACTGCACGGGGATCCTGACCGAGCCGAAAGATTAGCAATAAGAGGAAGAACATGCACATTCACAAGGAAGAGGAGGTATGTTTTTGCACCTTGCGTTGCCGACGACAGCGGAGGGGACATACAGGGACAATTCGAGGGAAAAGGGAGAACAGAGGTTAAGCAGAGATGGTAGGTACGGGTCGAGTAGATCTGTATGCTTCTCGTATAGCCTGAATGACGACCGTGGCGGAATTTAATCGGGTGTAACGCTATGCGGGAAAAATAGCACGCAAGGTTAACTTCAAACTAGTGACCTATTTTACTCTATTTTTTACTTTTAAGGGATAAAATATCTGGCCACTGAAATTAGTGTGCCCTATGTTATTGCAATATCGGTCCTCACATCCATATTTGGAAAAGTCATACTAAGGGCACTGGTCCACAAACAATGATATTAATTAGAGAAAAAGTGCTGACAAGAAAAAATATTTATAATTGGAAACCGTATTGTCAAAAGTAATGGTTTTGGCTTCGGTCTGATTTCTAATTCAAAAAAAGTTTAACATTTCGACGGAATTGAGCTCCGTCTTCCTCAAAAGAGTAGTTAGGACTGCACTGAGGTGGTGTAACTGTTACGTTGCACAGAGCTCAATTCCGTCGAAATAATGTGTGAGTGTTCCTTTTATGTGTTCTCATAAAAAAAATATATATACATACACACACACACACATATATATATAATACATATATATATATATATAATGTAAATGGACTAGTCGAGAGAAAGGTGGTTGCTCCACCGAAAATTCGAGACCCAGTGAGTCCCTCTTTTATGTGTTTCTGTGTTTGTGTCGACTAGCCCATTTACATTATTGTGCACGTCCGTGGGATTTTTAAAAAAGTGACAAAAGTGTTATAAATATATATATATATATATATATATATATATATATATATATATATAATGATACCCATTTTACTATTTCAAATTGGACTCTCAATGCAGGTTAACGGTTACGATGAATTCCGTCAGCGGCAGTCAACCGAGATGTTACGAAGTGAGATTGAGGGAAGTCTTCACTGGATGTTTCCGTCTGCGGACTTGTCAAAAAGTAATTTTGACAGCAAACTTCGCTTAAAGTGGCGTAGGAAGTGAACTGGGAATGGAGCAGCAAAGATATTCACCGACCCCGGGTAAACCCGGTCGACCTTAACTCGTTCGAACCCGGGGTCTTTGCTCTTACATGAAACCACCCCTAACCAGATAGATATCCCTTCGATACACGCCAGCCCCATTTCCACAAATCCGAATCTCCCAAGCGATGATTTCCATTCCACGGGACCCAGCGCGTCATTTACATTTCAAACCACGAGACCGAAGACCCATTGTGCGAGCCTGTGACTGAGGGAGGCTTAGTTTGATCGCATGAGAGAGAAAGAGAATATGTATACTTGTAGCAAGGTTTTAGTTGGCTAAGAATCCGAATCCCGGGCCTTAAATCTAACCAAAACAGAGCTTAAGGAAAAGAGGTTAGCTCTTTTTCCTAGAACGGAATTAAGACGATAATTCTTCATTTATGAATAATTTAAAAGGTTTATAAGGGTAAAATTAGCATCACCATAATTTAAACTTGCCCGAAAACAAACTGTTTGAGACAAAAATATTTTCCAGTCAGTTTCAACAAATTTACTCGTCAGAGAGTCGAAAACAAAAGATTTTCTCTTTAAAATAGCTGATTTGTAATGTTAATTAAGTCATTAGGCAAGTTAAAAGAGGATTTGTAAGGCTTATCTACTATGAAAATATTAGATAATGGTTTCCGAATGCATTTCAAAAAAATACTAAAAATATATGCTCCAAATAAATTGACATAATAAACAAACATTGACGTTTTTTTAAAAAAACCACTTTGCTTTTCCACATAAACTTTATGTTTTTATTTTTTAAAAAACGTCAATTTGAAGATTTCCCACCAAGTTACGTCAAACTGTTTTATTTAGTGCAAACTTATTATCCGCTCAAATGAAAATGCATCACAAATGGCTAACGGCTTTAGGGTTGGTTTGACTAATAATCTCAACTCAGTAATCCTGCAGGCCGATCTTCATTTTATTTCGCTTAAACTCCTTTTAATATGTAATTCTGGTAATACATCATCTCTACTTCATTCCGCTGACTTAACTTCCCATTGCTGTCTTCAGGGAATAATCACAGTCTAAACTGTGCCCGAAATGTTTTCACCTACTTCTTTACAGCGTTTGTAATGCAATCCATTTTTATTTTGACCATACTTCGTTTTAATTATTCCTAATTACTGGTATCTCTTCTCTGCGTGTGTAAGTATCTTCCCAACCATTTAATCAGGGTAGTCTACGTATTTTAAAGGTACATTTGGACGATTTCTAACGACTATTTATGTCTTTTCATCTTGGCGACTTCCTTCATTACTTTCACTTACTTACTTAATGTCACTTCATTTACTTTCTTCATTTCTTCGTTTTTGTATGCCTTCATTCTGTCTAGTTCCCGTAGAAATACAAGCTACTAAAGATATAATATATTTGACAGGGTTGAAATACGATTGAAGGAAAACCGTGAAAAGTTCCTCGAATATCAAGGTTCAATCCCATGGGAATATATGAACCAAAATTTCCAAGACACATCATTCACCTGAAGATTCATACGAATAGAAAGGTCTGGTCCAGTGACAAATATCTGACTACGAACATAGGTTACGCACAGAGCATTAAGTCATCAAAATACCACGCTCCTCTGTCGGAAACCCTAGCACACGTGAAAAAGAGAAGACTTTCACCTATTCCATTCCCTACTTAATGGTGGGCTAATAAAAGTGGAGGATTTCAAAGATTTATAGCATTCTCTTCCACGGCCCACACATCATTATTTGAACTTTCTTCTCTCCTTCGAGGATATTAAATTCTCATAGAGGAGGAGGAACTATAAAAATATTCAATTTCCTCATTTTTGTTCGCGTAAAACTTCCCCACTCTTAATCTCTGACTAAATTCTCAAGTTTAGTGCGTTCTCAGGTTTGTAAATTCTCAGGTGATCATATGTTTTTAGACCATACATAATTTCTTTGTTTTAATTAAATGTGGGTGAAATTTTCCGTGCAATGAGGGTGATATTTCTGACGGAATAGTGTCGAACTCTAACCACATTTGAATGGCAGAGAAGCAAGCAAGCAAAATCAAAAGGGAAAAAATACGGAGAAATTAGTGAAAAATGTTTTAACGGACACAAACAACTGCATGATATCTCATGATTTAACAACAAGCGATTAATGGTTGTTATCGCATATCGCCCTCTACTTGTGAGACAGCTTTGAGTTCTCCTTTGTCACCTTAGTTTGTTTCCTTTTTGTTTGACCATTTATATTTTATCAACTGTAACTGTAATTTTTTTAACTCCATTAATGAAGGAGTATCTCCCCTCGGTGGATCGGACGGTTGGAGGGTTGTATCTCGGGGTAAAGGGGAGGTAACGTTGCGGCGGGGGTTGGACACTGCCGAGGCAGTTATTGTGCCAGTCTCAAATAGGTACTGTCGAATTAGAGTAATACCGTATCTGCAGACCCTACCCGTACTCCGAGGGCACTGCCTACGGTAAGACGTCAGCGGACGGGAAGGGAATGGTAGGGGTAGGTAGTTCAAATGCCCACCGTGTGATGGTACCATTGAGGTAAAGGGCACGCCACGTAGGCATCGATCAACGGGTGACCATCCACCTGGTGTATACCAGGTGGATGAGTTCCTCAGGTGACGAAGGCAATCGAGCCAGCGCAGTGGTTAAGGGCACGAAGTGCTCTCGGCTACAGGTCGTGGCCCATATAGGCACTAATAGCGTCAGGGACCGTGGATCCAAGAAGGTCCTCCATTCCCTTAAGGAACTGAGCTACGAGGTGAAGCGTGTTCAGGGCGTCGAGGGTGTGCGGCTGGGTTTGACGATATTCAGTATTGTTCCGAAGGAGGATCGCGGGTCTCTGGTTTGGAGCCGATTCTAGGCATAAACCAGAGACTTTGGCGTTTCTGCTTGGACAAAGGAGCCTCCTCATTTGACCTAAGGCCAACCCTCAGATTCCCTGAGGGTTGGCCTTAGGTAGCAAGACTCCCCTGAACCGATCTGGGGTCCATTGAGAAAGAAGCGGCGAGTAGGGTAGCGGATAGGATACTTGACCTCTGTAGGCCTTTTTAGGATAGAGTAGATCACTTAGAGGGTTGCTAATATCTTGAGCTAGTGTAGATAATATCATTAATAAACATATAAAAAAACGGACAACACTGGTATTTACGTAGAAAGGCAGTTGACAAGCACTTCTCCACAAACGCGTCCTACATTACAGTCAGACATAACTACGGGCGGTTACTGCATAACTACTCTTCAGGTCAGAGTCTGACCTGAAGAAGGCCTCGGAGTAGGCCGAAAGCTTAAATCATCTACAGTGTGAGTGTCCTTTTACGTGTTATCTGTTTTATTCTGTGTTCTATTGTGCCGTCCAAAAGTTATATTGCTCTCGTGAGTACTTCCGCATCATCGATATATATATATATATATATATATATATATATATATATTCATTCAAACAGAAATAGGTATAAGGAAAGGGGATAGGAAAACACATAATAGGCGAAGACAGGACATGTGGGGAAGGCGGTTTTGAGCAGATCACGAAAGTAAAAATATTTCCCTATCCGGGATAGGGTTCATATGACGGTTCATATCCCGGATAGGGAAATATTTTTACTTTCGTGATCTGCTCAAAAACCGCCTTCCCCACATGTCCTGTCTTCGCCTATTATGTGTTTTCCTATCCCCTTTCCTTATACCTATTTCTGTTTGAATGAATATTTGTGCACCGTATGGCGGGATTTTCAAGTTTGAATATATATATATATATATATATATATATATATATATATATATATATATTCAAACTTGAAAATCCCGCCATACGGTATATATATATATATATATATATATATATATATATATATATATATACAGGTATGCCTGCATGTTACATAAACTTTTTCCCTACCAATACCAAACGTACGAGTATTTTGTTGGTTATTGAGTGTAGGATAAATTGCAACACTGGAAAAAATCTCTTATCATATTTTACAATCCGGTGATGGAACTTCTGTTTTCCAATTTCGGGGGGATTCTCACGCATGCACATACGTACCTGGTAATCTCTGTAACGAAATTGATATTTTGACTTGAGCTAAACTAGCGTGGTCACCTAATTTTAACTTTAGTTTAAGGAAAATTTCAAAACTATTATATGTACTTATCTCTCGCCAACCTTTTCCCTCACCGTATAACCGTCGCTGTCTCCTGATGGCCTTTTTTTTGGACTTAGATGCTTCAAATGAATGAAAACGTGAAATATTGAGAAATGATTTGCATAAATTGTAACATTTGGTTGAATTCATGTTCATTTATCAACATGGGATATCAATCCGAGATTTGCTTTTTAGCAGCTTCCTCAACTTTCCTGTTTCCTCGCAATCTCTTCATTCCCTCCTGATTCAATTCATCGGCATTTTCCATTATTTCCTTCTAATTTTTCATCCTTGGCCTTCCTCTGTAATTTTACCCCTCTTTACCTACTCTAAGTATGGTCATTAGCAAGACATCATGCCCCGGGTGTACTCAATTAATTTCCCTCTACTTCTTTTTAGTTTCCTTCATACTTATTTGTTCATTTATCTATCCCTCCACTTTGTTTTCCACATTCCTCTATAGTACCACGTTTCTATGGATTTCATTCTAATATTCTCCAGAGAAATGGATTTAATAAGGCGTCTATTGCCTAATTATCAAAACATAAAACAAAACAATGTTTATCGAAAGACGCGCAAGAATGAAGATAGATAGTTCAATTTTTATACAGGATGTTTCAAAATAACTATTGGGGTCTCAAGACCTAGTATTTTTCATTACTTTTAACTAAACATCAACAATTATTTATCAAATGAAAAAGCAATTTCAACAGGTTTTTCTATCAGTGTTTAATGTGAGCTACGGTGGCTACTACGCGTGAAAGAATCTCACAAATCCAACACGTTCTTCAGTCAGTCTTGATCGTCCCGTATTCTTTCCCTTGCAAAGACAGCCGGTGTCTTCAAAATGATGATACCACCTACGGATTTTACTATCACTTAGAAGTTTACAAAGAAACTTTGCACGGAACGCACGTTGCACACTAACTACAGATTCAGTTCTTTGAAATTGCAAAACACAAAACACTTTCTGTTGAATAGTCGTCATCTTTGCCACTGGCGCTCTCTAACAAACGACAGAAGAAACAGTTCATGCGCAATTGCACAAACAAAACTATTTAAGTTGTTCTTTTCTTTTATGTATGAATTTTAGCTATAAGTTAAATGTAATAAACACTGCAAAGCTTTAAAACCCCGATATTCATTTGGAAACCCCCACCCCGATATCCATTTTGAGACACACTGTAAATAACTGGAGTAACTATTCTAGAAGTGGCAGAAGAGTCTTTTGGCTTTTAATAGAGATAGACATTCACAAAACGGTTAACTCGCGACGTTCCTGATCGATGTACACGATTGGCGTTCACGATATACCTTCACGAATGACGTTCACGAACGACTTACACGAGCGAATTTTGCTTCATTTCCACTAACAAGTTTCCTCCTGCCAGAGAAAACGCATTCGTTCCACCCTCCACCCCCAACCCCATGCACGCGCGTGTTTATCTTTGCAAGGGGGAACTCTGACCCCCCAAAAATTAAAAAAAAAACTGCTGCTGGGATGGTGCAAAGACGACATCCCTCGCCCCGCGCCACACGACGCAGCTTCCCAACGAGCTCGCCCGGTGCAAACAACCCATGGAAGGAGGGGACGCCACGATGAATATGCATGCGTGAAGGCCACCGTGGATAAAGAGAGGAAGAGTGTGAGCGGGAAAAAGCGTGGACGAGAGTGGACAGAGAGAGGGAGAGAGGAAAAGAGGGGAGAGAGAGAGAGAGTTGAGGAGAGGAGATTACGGTGAGAGGAGGAAAGAAAGGAAGCCATCAAAAGCTCCCCGGAAGAGTACGTATGAACGCGTCGTTCCAAGTCAAACAACCCACTCTCCAGTCCTGGGATGCAGAGGGGAGTGAGAGACCAATCTTGTCTATATATTTTTTTCAAGTGCCCCCCCTCCCTATTCCTTTTCCCAGACGGTTAAGCGAACCAAGTGAATCGGAGAACCATCTTCTTCCTTCCTTTCTCAACACCGGAGCACCCAGTTCTGAAGTTTAAAGTAGGTTCATTCTTGAGTAGGGAGGACGGAGGGGGGGGATGAAATTGGGTGAGAGAAGATGACGTTGCGAGGTTCGTGTGGATTAAGGATTTTGAGTTTTCTCACGGAATCTTTACCGCTTGGTGGACCGATACGTGAGCGTGAATCAGCGGATCTCAAGGTCTGCGTAGCGGAAGTGCGTGTCTCAATAGTGTAAAAAATATTGGAACGGGTAATTGATAACACAACCGAACGATTGTAAACTTGAGTTATTTTAATAATTTCCTGTAAATTTCGCTGAATAAATTGGTGAATTGGTGGTGATTTTATCTGAAATTTTTTTCTTTAGTCTGGCGAGAAAAAGGAAGTAGAATAAAAAGAAGGAACCCTAAAATCTTTTCATAGGGAAAGAGTTTGACGTAGGTCCAATAAAAAGGTTAAAAAAAAGAAATCGCCAGAATTCGAAGGAATTTCCGCTGAGCTAATTACAAAAGATAGAGGAAATTTGTAAGAAAATTGCTTATGATGGTGAACAGTAACTTTGAATTAAAAAGAAATCTCGTAGTTTTGAAGGAATATTGTCGTCATTCCGGATTAGTCTAAACCATCGGATGCATATAAAACGGCGCATATGATTTCTTCACACTTTTAAAAATACTAATTATATTTACATATAAGGAACGGAAAAGTAGAAATTTTCCCACAGGAAGACCAGGTTGAATTTGGAAAAGGAAGTGTGAAGTGAAAAGTGCTAATATTATGAACTTAAAGAGAATGAAAAAAAAATCTACCAATTCTAATGTCGGCAAGCGTAGAACACGTCTCCAGTGACACATTTTGCAAAATAAAACAGTTTAAATATTAATTTTGGAAAAAAGCATGGAGATTTTTCAAACGAAAAGTTACCAACCCAAAAGGTAAATGCTAATAAAATATAACCGTTTGATACCGTGCACATAGAATCTTCATTCAAGGCAGAATTATTCCCCATGATGCTTTATAAATATAAATAAGCCATCGGAGAAGTTAAAATAACCAATAAAATTTAAGATCAATAATAAATGGCGAAGGAATTCATTGGATACGTTTCTTGGGAAGCATTTTTGGATTATCACGTGAACGATACATGTATCGAAGTAAAAATTACAAATAATGGTCAACGATCTGACCAAAAAATACTATACGAAGATAACTATATTCAAAATTAAAGTAATTAACTGTACCATCTCTGGTTGAAGAATAGCAGAGACGTAACAATTTGCCTAGCTAAGCATTGATATCACTAAGAATTTGAGTACTCGTATATGACGTTAGAGTGATATCTTATGATGAGAGGGCCTTAAGTGGCTGAGGTTGGAAAATATAGGCAAAAATATAAGAAGAATTTCCACAGGCAACCGGAAAAAAAAACAATTTTTTAGCTGCACCGAAAAACGAAGAGACGAAATCATTTGTCAAATTATTCTTCATTAGAAAATGTAAAATCTATACTATAAGATAACTTACAGGGCAATAGACATACGGAAAGAGTAAACTGTAATTTACACAACCAAAAATAAATCATGCCAGTGCAAATTCAGTGAATAAATAAACGAAAACACAACAGTGCTCCACACGCATAATTGCTTCAAACCGATTTGCTGATTGAAGACCAAAGAAGGCATATTCTCATCATTATTACGCCAACTAACCCCTTACAGTCTGTTCATGAAAACTGTATGACTTTAATAGGCTTCCATTTACATGACCATTCCTCCCTGAAAGTTAGATCCTAGATCTCTTAAAACAATACCCTAGGGAGATGAATGGCTTTTACGTATAGCTACGGAAGGCATCAATCAAAACAATATGGCGCTGACCCAGTCCTAACAAAGGGCTTCCCGAAATTTGATCCACTCCGGGACCAAACATTTGGAATGGCTTGCGTATTATAAAGTGCTTACTCGAACTTAAATCCTGCAGTTTTATGGTAAGTTCCATGTTATTTATATTATTGATCAAGGAAACGCAAGCGTTTTATGTTAGTAGCAGACGTAAGGAGTGTATTCAAAATTTAAAATATTTAACGTGCTCGATCGGAAAATTAAAAAATGGATGGCTCTCATTTATCTCTAATTTTAACGCTGTTTTTTTTATTTTAAAAGTTGACTTTATTCCTGGTGATAGCGTACAAGTTAGTTTATATGGCAACAAAATCCATAACTGTATTGCACACAATCAAATTAAAATTAGTGAACCGAGAAATAAAGGAACAGCGTATGTCGCCACTGTGAAAATTATAATCTTTTCTTAAGAATATTTAAATTGTTTTTTTAAGGTCCCAAAAAGCTCAGTGTGGGGGTACTTTCAACCTAAGATGATTTTATTTAGGTATGACGATTCATTTATGTTAGCTCTTAATGACCTTCATTTCACCTTGAGTCGAAAGATCGCCATTGCCTCCCCATGAAATTTTATTTTTCCACGGTCTACCGTCGTTACCCAAAAAGTTTTTCTCCCTTTAGTATGAGCAACATTCCACAGAGCTTGCTTATTTTTCCCATAGTTTGGAAATACTTCCGTTAGCTTAGTGTTTTCAATATTTATTTTATACTCTCAGCACCCTCCTGTGTCTCCCTATTACATATCTGATCGCCAGATTTTGTACATTCTCCAGTTATGTTTCATAATCTCCAACTCGCAGTTTCCATCGTAAAAACTGGTCTTAAAAGTCTTTTCCTAAAGTGGTTGCAATTCTCCCCTTCAAGTTCTCAGCGACGGTAAGAAACACTGGCAGTGTTATGAAATCAGCCACGTACGCCATTTTATCCCCCACCCTAATGTTATGGTTACATGCGGGCACACACCTAATTATTTCAGCTATAAAGTTCAAGGCTACGTCGTGTGTTTGTTTGGGAGTCTTGATAGTCTCACGTCTTCCTCTATTCAGTGTTCCTCAGGGAAATTGACCGAGGAGAAATTATGTCCATCAGCTTATGTTAAACAGTTTTCCATATAGCGTTCAATCTATTGTGATAAAGGACCCGTGTTTCCGACAGAATTCCGAGCGAATCACGCTTCCATTGTCTTGACGGGAGTAACATTTGCGTCTATTTAGGCTTCCTGGTCTGCGATTTAATTTCCTTTAATGCCTATGCATTAGATAATCCAGCAGAATGTAAGGGTTTTCCCTCTGTTTGTTACCCAGGTTAATTCACGTGTCTGAAACTGACATATGATCCGCAAGTCCCACGCTATTTATGGTTCGCCTCAAGGAAACACTGCAAGAAGTAACAAAACGATGGGCCTTAAGATGCGCTGGAGTGCTCAGATGACACTCCTCATTTATCTTCAAGCAGGTAATGAACATGGGATTATAATCTCCTGAAGTAAATTCCTAGCATTTTAATTACGAGAGATCTCTTTAAGAAGATCGGTATGATGCTACGGTTACTTTATTGGCTTCCCACCCTGAGAGACCGTGTTTGACACCCCGGTGGTTGCAGAATTTTTCGGAAAGGTATCCCTATGCCTATTTGGAGTGCTATGTGGAGAAAAATTCAAGTGGAACATGCATCGATTGGGACGACAAATTGTGTGACCCCTTGGCGCCTTCCGTTAAAATTAGGCTGATTCCGACGCCGAGTTTCTCTCCACCCACTTCCCATCCGCTGAACAGCTTACTCCTAACCGAATTACCCATCTATTTTTAATGTTTCAATTGATCTTCTCTGTGGACCGCCTCCCTAAACAACCACCCGAAATATTTTAGAAGGACTTTGAGAAAAAAAATGGCATTTATGCGAAAGAATTATATTTTATTTGCATCAATGACAACAAATCGTGGACTTTACTTTATTGGAATGCGGTCACCTTTAACCCCAAAAAATTGCCTTTTAAGCCTGAAACTCAAGGGCGACCGTAGATTTATTTTTTAATTTCACATTAATTTTTACAATCCCTTCAACAAAGGAAAATATCAAATATTTTTAAACCAAATTAAGTGGTAATAATTTGCACAGGTGGTAAAATATAGGAGTTTGGACATGGTTGCACAATGTCCCTCTGAATCTAGATAAAGTAGATACTACTGATGACATCCGAATTTTTGAGGAAATCTACTACCTGCCTCGTAATTGGAACATTCCGGAACTAATTCCATACCCCCCTCAGTGAACGTGGGCGATTTTTAGAATTTCGAAAACTTTTTGGTACTTTTTTCTGCAAAAAAACGCATTAGACATCCTTAATCTGCCAGCCAAAACGAGCCAGCATAATAATGCCCGTCCGATTTGCGCAAGGGAGAACTGACGTTTCCAGTCTGTTTAGCATGCGATTCGCGTCTACTTGCCACGCGAGCTTCTAATTGCGCCGTAATTTTGATTTCTCCGAGTGCGACGATGTTCACTTGTTCTATAACTATCCATTAACGACCTCGTTTGGTTCGGGAGCGGTGAAGGGGTGGGAGAGAGGAAAATACGACTTGGGGAACCGCTTGCGCGCAGATGCGCTCATATCTCGAGCGAGACGGAGAAATTTTCACGGAATCGAGGACAAAATCGAGAAAATGAGAGCTTAAATATTACAGAGTCACGTAAGAAGAATTGATAGACGACAGAGTGTGCATGTGTGACTGTTTTCTATCGACTATACCTTGATAATATTGCTCCGAAAAAAGTATTACGGAAAAAATATCTAATGGCCGTCGAGATAATGAGCAGTGTAAAATACTTTTTATGAAGCTACATCAAGGGCGCCCAGAAAATTAGGTCGATCGCCATGTCGACTGCAATTCAACATCAATTTCCGGGTGCCAAATGATTATATAATGAGCTCCCCAGGATGAAACTTGAAAGCTTAAGGTAGATAGGTATACGAATATCTATTCCAAGCCGAATGGTGAATTTAGAAAGAACCTTTGGGAGAAAAGTCTCGGTTTATAATCTGCAATCGACAAAAAGGTTGAATTAACCGGATACATTATTTTTTTGAGCTACAGCCAAAGACAAAATGTTATTATTTTTTGCATATATAGTAACCTTCGTTGCAATTCATTTAAGCAAACGTAAATTTAAAGTAACCATATTGTCTTGTGGCAGGTAGCTCTTTCTTAATATTTTTTTCAATACTACCCTGTTCCTGAATAGCCCCCCCCCCCTTCTTTCATTCATACTTAGTCTTATACAGAGAGTATCTTTAACCACATCTACTTATAGCTTTCCCTAGTTAACCATTCATTATTTATAGAGATACGTATCTCACCGCGGGTCGCGGTGGTCTAGCGGGTAGAGCGTTGGACTACTGACCGAAGGGTCCCGGGTTCGATTCCCGGGCTTTTGGGCACCTGCAGCTCCACCCAAGCTAGTTGATTTTTCGGGTACCAGGTTTTCCTGGGAAACCATAACCGGCACAGCGAAAGGAACTGGCCCCCCTACCCTGATGTGTGAATATTCACACGCCGTTGGGCTTGGTACACGGGTGAGCTCTACCATCACCTACTAAACCGACCTTCGGGTTGATTACTGTGTTTATGGTTTTTTTTATATCTCTTTTGTGACCCCCATCCATCCTCCCATTATGACCGAACAAGTGTGACGAACTTCCGTCGTACCACGTACCAGTTATTGGTGGAACAAATTTACATAGTTTTATACTCACGCATCCTATCTGTCACATATTAATCACGTCTCAATGTCCGCCAAATTAGCCAAATTAAACCCTGCGAGATTATTTTCCACACAAATATGATGCCGCAACCCATTTCGACACCATACCAGCATAGTCAAGTCATAGATAACAGCGAAATAGCCAAATCTTCATGATTTTTTTGCAGGATATGAAAATGCATGTGAAATCACGGGTTGTTTACCCATCAAAGGAAAGTTTAGTGTGGCCCTAAACTATTCTAATGCATATGGCGTAGACCTCTAATGAACAACTCCAGTGCCTCCCATTCTGTCTTTCTCATCTCTCTTTCCCATCCTCGGCCCTTCATGCTTTGCATCACCCGCGTTATCTGCGCGGGTGGAGAGAAACCCGGCGTCAGTGTTAACCTACCCTTAACTAAAGGCGCAGCTCAACGTCCCATCCGACGGACGGCGTACTCACTCAAAGTATTCCCCACCAAGCAACTCAAGCAGGGATCGGGATACCACTGAAAAAGATCTGCCATCTCCAGAATTCCAACGTGGACCCTTTAGGAGGGAAGCCAGTACACTAGCCACCGCACCATCTCGAACCCCCTGGATACTCTCTTTACTGCCCTATACGTTCTTCAGCATTCCACCTATTCAAATCTATAGAATGGTTTGAGGCGTCACTTTGTGGAAGCGATTCATATCGGACAAGAAAATATTCTTCCACATATACTATATTTATTATGCACGACCTAGGTTTAGACTTACAAAGTCATCATCGGGTGAGGTAGCGTAATTTTTTTTATTTTACGTAAGCTGAATTGTATTACATATAATTATCGCCCTATTTAACTTTAGGTCAAATTTTTTAAAAGTTTTTGTAAAGAATTCTTATTTTATCTGTGAGTAGAGCTTAACACGATTCCTAAATATTTTATTAAGAAGTACTGCGTTCTATGCAAATGACTTTCGTCTTGGAATAGTCAAGAAGAAGAGGGTTAGTATATTAAGTTCACTTGCTAATTTTTCTCACATCCCCGTCAAATACCGCAGGGAAATCAGAGATTCTGTGGAGTTGATTCTGTAGAGTGGCGAGTGAATGTAAATTTGAAGATAATCTGCATACATCATGTACTTGCGGGAGCCCTTAAAGACGTCGTGGTAGCCCTTGGGGTATAGCTCTCGGCTGCCCGCTAGGGGGACACCATGGGGGAGATTGCTTTAATGGACGCCCCCAGTAGTTAAATCCTAGCTGTGTGATTTTCCAGCCATTAAAACTTCCTTATGAAGTCACAGCTGGAACAGAGTAGTTAACTAAATGATTAAGAAGGAGCAACCTTCGAACAAGAAGAAGATATCCTTTGAGTAGATTACCGTGGAAGGGATGAATTTTAAATGGAAGATTTGAGAGTGAAATTTAATAGAGTTTATGAGTGTCCATCGGAATACACAAGGGGGGTCTGCTTCGTACGCTCTTCGCTGGAGTGATTCTGCTTAGGAATATTCGATGGTTTAAGCCCATAACTTATATTCCATAAGGAACTATGTATGTGGTAACGGATATGTTCGGCTTTCTTACATGGAAGAGTTTGTAAAAGTAAATACAAGTTAGTAGGTAAGTTCCGATGCACAGAATAGTTTAAAATGACAAAGCGAGGGAAGATTTAAGCAAAGCAAGCAGAAAACGAGTTTTAAGAGAAAAAATTATCACAATTTTAAAATAAAAATAAGATTAATTAAGAAATTGGAAATCTTTGCATTATTAAACAGAAGTATTGTGGAATAGAACTAGTTACCTGGAGAGTTTTTTGAGTCCTTTCCATCACATGGAAAGGGCTTTAAGAAATAGGTTCAAGGTGATAAAAGGACTGGGTGATAAACTATATATAATGCATGTGATGTTGTACTGTCAGCGATGTGGACGGCGTGAGAATTTGAACTGTGAAGGCTAGTTTTATTGTGACAATAACGATTTGTGCGCCACCTGAAACTGTCTCATATCAAAAATATATGTTTAAAAATAATACTACTACTATCTGCTCTTGCCTGACTCATTTGCAGTAGCGCCATTTTAGAGATGCAGAATGACAACTTAAATTAACAGTAAACCCGCATTACAACTACTGACGTTGAAGAACTATGTTCGCACTTATGGACGGGAATTCAAATAAAACACTCGTACTTTGAACATGTGTCGATCATACGTTTTTTAATGATTTACTGTAGGTGTAAAAATTCAGTTTACTTTTGTAAAGGGCATTTGTTATATCACTTTTAATGGTAGACATTGCGCTTCTATTCCTGATCTAATCCCACGGCGACAGTTTCATCGTTTTCTTTCCACTTTACAGGTATTTACTTTGCCGATTTTAGTACTAATCTTCAATTTCTCTCCCGAGAAAAACTAAAACTTATTTTTTCTTTAATAGTCGACTTCTTGATGCATGTTCCAGCAATTATTTTGTTTCAAGCATATGACGAAAATTATTGAAATTAATCGTAGAGATAATTATGGGAAGCGAACGATAGCTAAAGTCATATGGGATAGGGGGGTAGTATGATAGGGAGAATGTATTTAGGGAATGGGGCAGGTTAGTAGCGAGCGAAACTTGCCAGTAGTCTACTCTTGGAGAGAGGCGCCATTGAGTTACACAGTTTAAAGTCTCATCCGACCGAGGGCGTACTCCCCTTTAAGTGCTCTCCACATAGCATTCCAAGCAGGTATACAAAACTTTCTAAAAAAAATCCTCCAATTCCGGGAGACAAACTGTATACTCTATGGGTGGGAAGCTAAGGAACTGAACCAATTCGAACTCAGAATTATTTGAATAACTCTTCTCCTCACTTTTCTAACGTCATCCTCTCTATCACAGTCTTCAGCATCCCAATTGGAATGCTCATCATCCATCTCTCCAGCATCCTTTGGAATTCTCACTGTAACTCTCTCCTCTCCCCATCATGTCTAGTACTACTCCATTAGACTTTCCTTTCCGTCCAGATACGCTATGATTTAGTTTGGTAGTAAATTTATTTAGTGTAGGCACAAAAACACCCAAGTGTTGATTGGTGAAAGGTGTCCACAACGTTTCCTTCAATGCTCGTATCAATGTTTTCCGGAATTGCTCTGAAAAGTGTGAGTATGAAATAGAATAGGAAATTGAAAAGGAGATTTACGCGTAGAAATGGGAACCGAACCTTTTTACCCATTATTACCCTATCGGGGGTAAGCTAGAACGTCACAACACAGGATTTACGAAAATTACTAGAACATAAAATGGAAAATGCTAAGAAACGGGACATATAATTTAAAAAGGTACTTCAAATACGAATATATGCGCTATTGATAATATTTCACAAACAAAATTGGAAATGGAGCATGCATGGACGGCAAACAAGTATTAGAAAATAGCTGTTGGTCATATAGTGTGATCAGATATGGAGAGCAAATATAAAAAAATTAAAACATATCAGAATGTAATCGATGAAAGTGAAAATAAAAAGCTTCGTTGACGGACGTACGACAGGAATTGACGGCAGTGTCCCACATTGTGCCGTAGTATACACCATTGGGTAACAGAAAGCAGCTATAATAAGCCGCTTTCTCTTAAAAAAAGCAGGAAGAAAAAAGTAAAGATACATTGACCAAACGCAAGATACAAGATGACCACTGGGGAAGAAGACATACCAGTGCTTTAGATGATATCAGCAAATATGTATTTGATACCAAAAAATGAAGACAGGTTTTCAATGGTCACTGACTGAACAGGGTCACATTTCTTGGTCTCACCTAACAAGACGCAATCTGACATCCCGCAAATGATAAACTGTAAAAAAACTCCTCTTCAATTCCGCATACATCCTCCCTACATTCATTCCGTCGAGTATGCCTATCTTTTTTCCTACCTCGCCTGTCTAACGTTTTCCCCTCATATATAACAGCCTTCATCTTCCCATTGCCAATTTTAAATGTTCTGAGTCCACCTTTCCTGCCTCCTTTGTTCGTCTCCCTAAAATCATCCACTCTTCTCCACCTCCGTGTCTAGAACTTTCTCGTTTGTTTTTCTTTCTGTTCAATTTACCTTTTCCATCCTTCTCCACACCCACATCTCAAAATCGACTAATTTATGCCTTTCATCTCACTTCAACAGCCATGTTTCCACGCCGTATAACTATATCAAAGTTTTATTTAAGTTTTTCTTAAAATTTTTACTCATAGTGTCTGTGATAAATTCTTCTTTTTATGTCTCAACTACTTTGACCATCTTGATTCATGTAGGTTCCAAGATAAATAACCTCTGTCGCTGGCACTAGTCGAATGCAGATGTCAAAGCTCGTTTGCTTTAGAAAATAGGTCGATTGAAAATAGAATGAATAAAGCACTAAATTAGCAAGTCAATAAAACAGTTTCTAGCGTGACTTGGCGGAAAATCTTCAGATTGAAATTGAAAATTAAAAAACTTGGCTTTTCCATGGAGAAAATTTTTTTAATTCACTACCTAGGTTTCGTTATAGTATAACATCATCAGACCTGATGATGTTATACCATGTATACCATGCGTTATTTAAAAATGTATTATAAAACCATATTATGTCGATATATATAACACCCACGCCATAATTAAATATACGGGGTCCATTCACTAAGTATCGGGACTGGTTCGTTGTAGCCTCAATGGAGCGGTGGATGAGGGGTCCGACCGGTCGGCTCGGTAGAGGGGTCCTTCAACATTCAGGCGCACTTTAATTCAGTCGCCTCCGGGCATTGCATTGAGACAGGAGATGGATTTTCCGTGGCGTGTGATTGTTTGTGGTGTCGTCGCTCCAGCATGAAGCGCACCATCGAGCATCGCTACACTGTGAAGTTTTTCGTTAAACTCGGGAAATCCACGTCGGAGACCCTTAAACTCATTAAAAGACTTATGGGGATGATGCCTTAAGCCGCGTAAGTGTTTTTCAGTGGCACAAAATGTTTAAGGAAGGTCGGGAGCTCGTCGAAGACAAGCACCGCGTCGGACGCCTAATGACCGCACGAACCATGGCTCAGGTGGCCAAAGTGAAAAAGGTTTTGGACTCTGACAGGTGTTTAACCATCCCCCTTATCAGTGAGAAGACCGACCTTTCAGTCGGAACCGTCAACATCATTGTAACAGAGAATCTTGCGATGAGGAAAGTGTGCGCGAAACTGGTGCCGAAAGTCTTGAGCGAGGAACAAAAACTGTCGAGGGTGGAAATTTCGGGGTTGCAACAAACCTTGCTGACGTTGCTGAAGGTATTTGGCGTGGCAATGTTGCCTCACCCCCCTCCCTACAGCCTCGACCTGGCTCCACCTGACCTTTTCTTGTTTTCACGAATAAAAAGCAAGCTCAAAGGATATTGGTTCGACTCCATCGAGGCGGTTCAAGCGGCGACGACAAAGACTCTCAACAGTATTCCGGAAACAGACTTCCAGCAGGCTTTTGACAAGTGAAAGACGCGCCGTAATAAGTGTATAGATGCAGGAGGGATGTGTTTTGAATATTATTAAGTAATTGTAATGATAACTATAATAACATTTGATTTTTGGAACCAGTCCCGATACTTATTGAATGGACCCTGTATAACGCCACGCCAGTTGACTGATATTTAAATCCTCTTAACATCCCTCGCCCTATTGCCATATTCGTGAGGGATAAAAATGCAATAGGATAATACCCCAATGACTATACACGTTGAGCCCAACTGTTATATGATATTCCTATTACGAAAGCATAAAATTCTTCCGTATTTGCGTTTCTGAGTCTGCCGTCCCGTTCCCCAAGGCGTTTTACACATGTGCTGGTCTTTGTTGAAATTACTTGAACGTGTAGGCAAATAGAAGTATCACTTAATCGGTAAATCGTGAAATACAACGCGACCAACACTACTGAGCAGAGTCGAAAGTAACTAACCCTTTCTTTGATTCCAATCTAAATGTTATCGCGGCAATGTTGAATGTTCTAGATGTTCCAACGGGGACATCTGGTTGTTTATTCCGTAAATCCTTGTCAATTGTTGCATATAAATGGAGAGCCGTTCGAATAGCATTCAAATTTAACTGTTTCCTCCAACAGAACGTTTGTAATTCCATCCTTGAAGCGGCAACACTGCAATTTTGACTGTTGCGTCAATTTCATGTTATAGCTTAAGTTCAAATGAAAAATACAGAAGTGCTGGAATACGCATTGGAACTGAAATAATTCCCCAGCACTCTATTTCGTCATTCAAGGAAAACCACGTAAGTATTATTGCTAACGAACATCATGAAATTGTTTCATCAAATAATATTTCGGCTAACTGAAGTTTCGCGAGGTCGATACTAGCAGTGGTCCCCAGGAATGAGATTCAGACATTTTTTTTTGGCTTCTATAGGCATTTGGAATTCCTCGCTTTCTTTGTCCGTAACTACATATTAATTAAAAAGTTTAATAAGCAAATCAATAGAACAAAATAGTAATTCGACACAAAATTCCCGGGAAATCTTCTAAAAGTAATGAAATCTTCTGCATAACTCATCACAGTTGCATAACGCAGGCCTTTTATTCTTATTATCTAAATTTTATTCCCAAAACGATTTATTTCCGAAGATTTTCAAATTGGTAGCGATGGTAGAAACAACTAATCAACAGTAAATACCTCACGATGAAGGTTATATGTCATATTCTCTGCCTTTGTCCAAACTTGCAGGCCTAATATCCTTAGTCTATATACCCTCTATGGATTCTTTCCATCTCTAGTTTGGTATTATAGATAGCCATATTCGCATTTTTCCGAGGTAGTTACATTCTTATCGCTACAATTAAGTAATTCTCTATGGATATAAAAATGTAATCTATAAAACAAGTATACTTCAACTAATACATTCACGACGTCATTACAACAAATTGCAGAATTTGATGAAATCGTTTTATTAGTTGAGACTGGCACATCAAGAAAACGTGTTCACGAAATTTTGTAAATTGTGGAAATCACATAGCAAATATATTAGATGAGTTTATTATTTTTTTGACGGGGACGTGGTAGTGCAGCGGGTAAGAGCGGTGTGCTACTGATCGGAGGGACAGGGTTCAATTTCCGGTCACGCTTCTAGGCACCCTCAGCTTAACTCAGACTTCATGATTTTCCGGTCGCCAGATCTTTCTAGGAAACCAAAGCTGACCTAGGGTATTTAACCGGCAGTCCTACTATTTCAATGTTTGAACTTCACACGTCGTTGGGTTTAGGGTTACCTAATCTCTACCTTTACGTATTAAACTGATATTTTAGTTGATAGCTCTGGATTTTAACCGTTTAATACAAGTAAATTGAAGCTCTTGCATAAATTGGAAGGAGGTCTCTTTAGTAGTGATTTTGAAAATGTGTTATTACTCCCATCGTACTACGGTAGATCATGTCAATTAAAATTAGTGAGATTAAGTGTAGAACAGATAAATTTAAAGATGTCATTTTTTCCACGAACGATATGGGATCATATTAATGACCGTATTATAATAATCCCGACCGTAGTGGAGCCATGTTCGGGTAATAATTAGTCTGATGTGTATTCACCCCCGGCCACACACCCTGGCGGTGGCTTTCAGGGTACATACGGAAAGTAAAATAAATTAAAAAATTGTAACACGTCTATTAATATTCGTTAAGAAAATATTTCTAGAGCTGAGAAATGGTATGCACCTTACTCTAGGATAGTCAAAGTGGAGATAAATTTTAAGAATGAAATTCTTTTAGTAAATAAATAGTGTCACGAAATTGTTGGACTGATGCGCGTTCATTTCGCATTTAGAGTTCAGCCAAGTGAAAAATAACACGACGAAAATCCTTCTTATTGAAATACATGGGATTTCACGGTACTTCTGTTGAAAATCACCAAGCCAACAATTCGGTACATCACTCATGTACGGAAGTTCATTTTCGGTGGGAGAAACATCGATTTACCAAAACTGCGTCATTTCATTGACAATTCGCGGAGGATTCGGTGTGCATAACGAAGTCAATTACAGTCATCCATTGTGTTTTATCTTCCATAGAAAATGTTAGACAAAAGGCAAGGATAGATTGTTAAGAACGATGCAGCAATCAAAATGGGAACTCAAATTTTCATTTACCTTAATAAGGTGGATGAAACAAATATTTTTGTCATTTCTGGAGTACAAAGGAAAAGATTCCGCAACCGCCTATTATGTTATCACAAACAATAAAATGCCTAGATCCTTTCCGACCCGTCTTAACAAGGGTTTTATTGCAAGCAGAGGGTATTAAAATGACGCAAAATAAAAATTTCATTCACTTTTTTGAGCATAATACGCGTTTTTCAAAGTCTTTTATTTTTTTCTCCAGTATGATACAAACTCAAACAGGGTTTGTAAGGGGATATACGATATTCAGACCCTGACCTAAACGCAGATATGCACCGGAGTCACTGGGGACTCGCAAGGAAAGATTGTCGCGTCGAAGATCATACCTCGTTATTTACGAAAGTAAGGGCACCATCCTGGTAATAAATCCCGGGAAAGGGAATAAGCGGAATAATAAAATTAAAGTCACCACTGCCGCATACAACACGCAACCAGATGAATTCTTTTGAAATTTAAGTTTTCCACTTGAAGGGTCGCAGTTCGCGAAAGAATTCATGGAACTCATGGCTCTGGCGAGCGCTTATTATTTTTGCCTTTCAAAATAACTCTCTGGGATTCCAAAGAAGGCTTTTTAGCATAATCGAGATTAATGATAAGGCGATATGATACAACAAAATGGACGACCTCATCATCCTCATCAAAAATTGGTTGGATGCGGTCCTCAATTGTTACCTGTCCCATACTTATTCTCGTTATGTAAGTATATTTTCCGTCCTATATCACTCTCATATAAACACACACACACACACACACATATATATATATATATATATATATATATATATATATATATATCCAAGTTTATTAGGTAATCTACCGGTTAAGGTAGGTTTTTGGATGGACACAACTATCAAATAAACATTTTGTAACTCCCCACCTAGCAAACTAATCTATATCAGGTCCCTCTTCATCTCGGTGTACCTCTTTCCACCGTTCATCCCATCCAACATCCCTATCCTGTTCCTACCCTTTCCTCGCTTGCCCAACATTCTCCCCTCTATTACCTTCTTCAACATTCTACTACCGCTCAACACGCCCTTCATCCATTTTTCCTGTCTCCATAGGATTTCTCTCAACAAACCCCTCTCCTCCCCCACCATTTCTAGTACTTCCTCATTTGTTTTCCTTTCGGTCCATTTCACCTTCTCCATTCTTCTCCACACCCACATTTCAAAAGCCTCCAATCTACGTCTATCCTCCTGCTTCAGCGACCACGTTTCCGCGCCGTACATAGCTACGCTCCATATCAGAGTTTTTACGAGTCTTGTCTTAACATCCCTACTCAACGTCCCCGTCATCAACTCCCTCCTCTTTGAGAAAGCCTCCTTGCCTAGCGCAATTCTTCTCCTTACGTCCCTACCACTTTGACCGTGTTGGTCCAAAACACTTCCGAGATATGTAAACTGCTCTACCTGCTCTATTCTTTCCCCGCCTATTTTAATATTTAGCTTAGCCTTTTTCTTTCTAGAAAATCGCATAGCCTTTGTTTTATTAATATTGATTCTCATCCCATATTTATCGCACTGAACCTCCAATTCACTCAACAATGCTTGCAACCCCTTGGCTGACTGAGCAACTAATGCTTGGTCATCAGCAAACCTAACCGATTTTACGAATTCCCCTCCGACTTTCATTCCTACCTCCAGTTCTTCCCATGCCTCTTTAATCATTTCCTCTACATATACGTTGAAGAGTACCGGTGACAATGGGCAACCCTGCCTTACACCTCTTCCTAACACTGCCCATCCGGACTCTCCGTTCCCCACTCGCACCTGAGCAGTCTGAGACATGTACAGGTTGCGGATCAGTCTCCTGTCCCTCCAATCCATTCCTATTTTCTGCAATACACGCATTAATTTTTCCCAATTCACTCTATCAAACGCTTTTTCGAAATCTACAAAACAGGCAAAAACGTCCTGATTGTATTCTATATTCCTCTCGACTAGTGATCTCATTACTGCAATGGCATCACGCGTACCTCTTCCTTTCCTGAACCCAAACTGATCATCCCCTAAGTAATCATTTGCCTTACTCTCTATCCTTTTGTTGATGATCCTGAGAATAACTTTAGCTGCGTGGGATATCAAACTTATTGTTCTGTAATCCTCACATGACGAAGCCTTTGCCTTTTTTGGAATAGGAACTAACACCGATCTCACAAAATCTTCCGGCCAGATTCCTTCCTCATAGATACTACGAATCAGTCCATATATGGCCTTCTTCCCACCTTTCCCTAACCATTTCAACATTTCTACAGGAATATTGTCCACCCCCACAGCCTTGTTTGCTTTCAACTCCTTTAATGCCCTTTCTATTTCATCGTCGAGTATGCCTGGACCTAAGCTATCTTCTTCTACCTCATGTTCCTTTTCTATGTCTAACCTTGTCGGCCTAAGTTCTTTACCATACAGTGTTTCTATATATTCCTTCCATCTCTCTTGGATTTTTCCTGGTTCAACTATTATCTTACCCCATTTATCTTTAACTGTTAGCACAGATCTTGCCTTCTTACTTCCCGATAATAACTTAACCTTGCTGTATAGAGCACCAATTTCACCCTTCTTCTGTAGACTTTCCATATCCTCGCATTGCGTTTTCCACCATTCTTCTTTTGCTTTATCTGTGGCCCTTCTCAATTTATTGTTTAACTCTTTGTACTCCATTTTGCCTAACTCTGTGTTTACATTTTTCCATCTTCTTCTCTCGTCCATCTTTGCAATCATCTCATCCGTTACCCATGGTTTCCTTATCCTTTTCCCGTTAACGGTTCCTATAGTGTCTTTAGCGGCTTCCAATATCCCTTTCTTGATACATTCCCATTTTTCTTCGATAGCACTCAGTTCTTTACCGTCATCCATCATTTTCTCTACAGCCTCCTGATACTCCTTCTTCGTTAATTCATTTACTGCTTCTAAATTCCATTTTTTAACCCGCCGCCCTTGCCTTATCTTCTTGAAACGAACATTACATTTCATAACAACTAAATTGTGGTCAGAGTCCGCGTCCGCTCCTGGGAAACTGTGCGAATTTATCACACTGTTCCTAAACCTGTGCCTAACCATAATATAATCTAACTGATACCTTTCTGAGTCACCTGGCATTTTCCATGTATACCTACGCCTTTTGTGGTGTCTAAACCATGTGTTGGTGATGACTAACCCCTGTCTCCTGCAGAATTCAATTGCTTTCTCTCCGCGTTCATTCCTCGTGCCTAACCCATAGTCCCCCACCTCACCACCATCTCTTCCTTCGCCTACCGTCGCATTCCAATCCCCCATCACTATTAAATGTTTCCCTGCAGGAACACTCGCGATGATATCCTCTAACTCATCATACATCCTATCGACTTCTTCCTCCTTGTGGTTGCTCGGTGGCATGTATACCTGAATAATGACCAAGTTCGTCGGCTCTGCTTTAATCTCTACGAGTAAAATTCTATCTGTCGCTTGCTCTATGTTGACTACGCTTCTTCCTACCCCTTTATTTAAAATTACGGCAACCCCTCGTTGGCTCTCGTCCCCGCCGCTGTATATTACTCTATAATTGTCACTCCAGTAATCCCCGCTATCCTTCCATCTCACCTCGCAGAGGCCTAAAACATCTATGTTACCTCTTTCCATCTCTCGCTTAATATTTTCTAATTTGCCTCTCCTCAACATTGTCCTGACGTTCCAGGTTCCTATTCTTACTACTTTCGCCTTCTTCTGAGTCTTCTGTCCTGCTGAAGTTATTTCTTCCCTGCAAGGGTTTCGTGGGATGACGACCGCGGAAGCCTTGCCTCTCCCGCTGCCGGGCACGACACACGGCCTCTTGGGCCGAGTCCCGTAGTTGCCAGGACTCATATTATCTATAGTGCCCATCATAATATTCTTGGGAATCATAATTGAGGTGGTTTCCCGTTGCCTTCCTCAATAGTGTTTTTAACGTGACACCATCACTTAATGGCCGCCCCACTGGGGTCAGACGCCATTGCAGCCGCCTCACTGAGGAACAGACGCTGCGTGGACTACCTTTCGTCTGGCTCCTAACCTTCGACCTATCTGGCATGGGTGACCCTTCCAGGAGTAATTATTATTACTCCCGCCAGCACAGCTCTAGGGGTCATCGGAACACACAAGCCCTTCCACCACGACAAGGTTGTAGTCCATGGGAGGGAATATCCAAGTATCAATTCTTTTTTCAATGAAATGGGGAAAAAAAACTAAATTTGTGGTACCTTTTAATTCGATGTTCCATCATTTCCAAAACACAACAAACATTATAGGCTCGCCACAAATCTGGATAAATGTGTAGGCTTTCATTATTTTGTCATTTAGTAGCTGGAATACACTTAGACTGCGACATTTTAGAATCGCTCTGAGTTGCCCCAACAGTGCCCAATAATCATTGAATGCCAACTCGAAGAAAATATTTACCTTTTACTAACTGCTGGCTGAACGATGACTCCTAATAGATTGTGGAGTATTAAAATTTCCCGCACCTATAATGATTATTTGGTAGACTACAGTTTAAGGTAGGAATTCAATGATAACAGAATGTACAGCGATATATTTACTTTCCTCTTCTAACAAAACACAACCTGACGTCGGATACTGCAGTAAGTTTATGTTACATTCCACATATTTCTTTCCTCTCTTCATTCCATCCAATCTGGCTAACCTATTCCTACTACTTCCCCTCTTGCCAAGCGTTCTCTCCTCTATCACAGTCTTCAACATTCCATTTGCCAATCCAAATGCTCTGTATCCATCTTTCCTACATCTTTCTGATTTTTCCGAACAATTCCCTCTCCCTCCTCACACCCACATTTCAAAAGCCTCAATGGCCATGTTCCCACGTTATCGCCGTGGAATATTCTAACTCAACTTCCCCGTTATCAATTCCCTCCTTCTTGCGAAAGTTTCTTTGCCTAACGCAATATTTCTCATTATGTCCCTATTACTTCGACCATTATGGTCCAGAACACTTCCGAGATAGGTAAACTTTTCACATCTCGGAAGAGATAAGAACCTCATCCTGCTCTAATTTATGAACCTCTATTTTCATTTTTAACGTAGCATTTCTGAATCCAAAAAACTGCGGGAGATGTCGCGACAGTAACTATTAACGGAGTCATCCGCTAAAACGCATTTCAATGCAACAATTTGTACAAGTTGAAATAGTTTCACTGTAGCATTTTTGCTTTTTAAAAAACGCATAACATTTGTTTTTTTTACTACCTAATCTACAGCAACAACAATCTACAGTTTTCCAAATGTGGCAAGCGTAATCTCGAAAAATATGTCCTTCGTGGGAGTTTATGAACAAGCAAACATATGTCCCTACTGACATAAAAACTATTTGTTTTCAAGCTTTCCTTACTTCTCTGCACTGAGAAATTCGATGTATTTTAACGTTCGTTGTTCTAAATAAATCGTCTTAAAGACGTTACTCTCGTGATTCTACACACAGTTTTATTGTTCACCACAATAATCATTCCATCCAAATCATCGTGGTGCAGGGATTATACATTTGATAGCAACGGTTCGTGTTGTACAATATTTAAAGAACCCCACGCTTGAGTTTTGGATCCATTTCGGAACGTGATAGTTTTTTTTAAAGAATGGAGAAATAGCATCCCTCCGTTCTGGTGTGTTTACACTTGGAATTTTCGCAGTCGGTTGAATCGCCACGTATCTCCTGTAATTCCTTCGCCGGCAGAACTCTTCTCGCCTTCTCCCTCCTCAGCTCCCCCTCTCCCTCCACAAAACATTCAAGAGTCCTTTCCCACCCTCTATCCTACTAATCGAAACTGCAGAATGAGCGCGCCGCACCTTGAACTCGAGATGGTGGGACCATAATAAGACACTATTCGAGTCAAAGGATTTCTGGAGGTGCTTCTCCCTTTACCACATAGCCTGTTAGCACAGACACTTAAGATTTGAAAACATTTCCTCTCCATTTTCCTTAGCATCTTTCCAATATTCGTCCACCCCCATCTCGACGCAAATGAAGTCGGGAAGAACGCCCTGCATTTAATTTTTTTTTAATCACACAATTTCCTCAATGCGTTGGTAGCTGGCCTGAATGACTTTATGCGATACAGTACTAAGATTTATGATTAAGGCAGGTTATTGGTTTTCACGATTCCGATAAATATCGCTATGAAGATCTGGGGAGGACACTATCTTGTTGGTATAGTGTCATTTCTGCATGAAAATTATACTTTTAAAATAAAAGTAGCTTAAAATATTTTTAAAACTTGTTAACTCTTACCACATATAGCAAAGTTTTTAACTTCCTGAAAAAGCATTGTTTCACCTATGTCCCTAATGATGTTTTGTATGTAAATTAGTCTCAATAAAATTTAATCGCGAAAAGTGCAAAGATTTATTTCGAGTTAATTGGAAGCAAAGCTTTGGAGCTCATCTTTCCAGCTCTAGTCACCGTCATTTGATGTGGTAGCGCATATTTTTTGGATCAACTCTTATATTTTGAAAATTATATTTAGGGAGTTTATATTTTTGCGCTATCGGTAGGAATTGCAATAATGTTTTCCACCGCACGTGCATGGGTTGTAATAAGAAGCCAAAAGAGAATTAAGGACGAGGGATACGGTTGGATAATCACACCGGCTGCTAATGAACAAGACATTTACCGGAAAGAATACACATGTATATACGGGAATACAGATTCGATGTACATGTATTCGGATTAAATAATGTTGATACAAACTCGAGAACAACACGAAAAAATGTAATGTGTAAGAAAGTTGCTATCTATAATTACATGTATATTTATATATTTTTCATAAATTTTTATAACTTTGACAGAACACACAATATGAGAGCACATAAAAGGGACACTCACACGTAATTTCTTGATAATTTCGACGGAATTGAGCTCCGTCTTCCTCAGAAGATTAGTTAGGACTCACTATTGAGTCCATACTAATCTTTTGAGGCAGACAGATATCTCATACATATATATAGTATTATTGAAAGTTAATCTACCGGTTAAGGTAGGTTTTGGATGGACTTAACTACCAAAGAAATACTACCTTGAACAAAAAGTTCCCGGAATAACCACCGTGTGGCGCTCCCATCGTTCCGATTTGAGTTTTGTTTTTTTTGTTAAATTGGTACATCTGTTGTTGATATTCCCTTTAAATCTTAGTGTCATAACTTGACATTTGCAAAAGTTACGTAGCCAAGAGTACATCTATATCTGTGTGTGTTGGCGATTTTTTACAATTGCAGAAATGGATTTAAATTTGCAACAACGAACTTGTATTAAATTTTGCGTAAAAAACGGATTTAGTGGCGCACGGACGTTGGAAATGTTGGAAAAGTGTTTCGGCAACGATTCTCTAAAAAAAACGGTCGTTTACCAGTGGCACAAGCGGTTCAGAAGTGGTCGTGAGTCAATCGGAGATGATGAACGCAGTGGCAGACCATCGACATCGAAAGTCGGTGAAAAAATTGATAAAGTAAAAGAAATGTTGGTCAATAACCGCAAATTAACCATCAGAGAAATAGCGGAGGACTTGAACATTGCCTATGGATCCGCCCAAGACATTGTGGTTAATGATTTGGGTTTCCGTCGTGTAGCAGCAAAGTTGGTGCCAAAAGACCTCAATTTCATGCAAAAAAGAGACCGTGTTGACGTCGCAAAAGACATGATTTGCGAGGCTGAATCCGATCTCACGTTCATCAAAAGGATCATTACTGGAGACGAGACGTGGGTTTATGAGTACGACACGCAATCCAGACATCAGGCAAGTGAATGGCGTTCACCAAATGAGCCGAGACCAAAAAAACCACGTCGTTTTCAGTCAAAAAAGAAGGCAATGCTGACGGTTTTCATTGATTACAACGGTGTAGTGCATCATAAATTTTTGCCAGAAGGCCAGACAGTAAACAAAGAGTATTATTTGGGCGTTATGAGACGTTTGCGTGAAGCAATTCGCCGAAAGAGACCAGAAATCGTCGCACAGTGCGTCGAGACCGTCGCACAGTGCTATCATTATTCGTAATTTTTTGACGAAAAATGCAACAAATACCATCCAACAGCCACCGAATTCACCTGATTTGGCTCCCTGTGACTTCTTTCTGTTCAATCGAGTTAAAAAACCATTACGGGGAACGCGTTTTAGCAGCCGAGAGGAAGTAATGGAGAAAATCGCAGGAAGCACTGATGGACATACCGAAAACCGAATACAAAAAATGTTTCGAGGATTGGATCAAGCGCTGGCATAAGTGTGTTGCAGTCGATGGGGATTACTTTGAAGGGGACAATATAGATTTAGATGAATAAACTTGTATTTTTAATTTTCTGAATAAATTCCGGGAACTCTTTGATCAAGGTAGTATTTTGTGAATGCCATCAGAATACAATCCAGCAACCCACTCTACATAGTTTCACTCTTTATCTCAGTGTATCCCGTCCCACATCCCTATCCTGTTCCTGCCCTTTCATTGTTCGCCTAACATTCTCTCCTCTATTAGTCTTCAGCATTCCACTGCCGATCAATACGCCCTCCATCCATTTTTCCTGCCTCCATAGGATTTCTCCCGACAAACACCTCTCCTCCCCCACCATACCTAGTACTTCCTCATTTGTTTTCCTTTCGGTCCATTTCACCTTCTCCATTCTTCTTCACACCCACATTTCAAAGTCCTCCAATCTACGTCTATTCTCCTGCTTCAATAACCACGTTTCGGCTACGCTCCATATCAAAGTTTTGACGAGTCTTTTCTTAACATCCTTACTCAACGTCCCGATCATCAACTCCCTTACTAATGTAAAAGCCTCTTTGTCCAGCGCATTTCTTCTTCTTACGCCCCTACTACTTTGACCGTGTCGGTCCAAAACACTTCCGAGATGCGTAGTCGGTTCCTGA